>CANXYC012767429.1:0-90087 GCA_948193065.1 Aleurites moluccanus
AATATTCTCCTATTTATATCTAAAAAAAAAAAATATATCTATAATTTATAAAAAAAAAAATTTACAATAAGAGAGATATATATATATATATATATATATATATATATATATATATATATATATATATATATATATATACAAATTTTAATTTACTAATTTAAGTAACCATATATAAATTTTAATAATTATCAATCAATTATAGACTACAACAATTAAATATAATTTTCTAAATATAAAATTATAATTTATAATTAAAATTGTATACATGTATGTATATGAATTATAAATTATAATTCAAAAGGTTAACTTAGTGGTATAAAGTCTTATTGAATTTCTGAGTGAAAATGATTTATAATGGGAGGTTTTATTTTCGAATCCTCATCAGATTAAATTTTTTTGAATCAATATTAGCCACATAGCATGAACGAAAATTACTCTTATACCTAATGTGATATGAGAACATATCGTAAATACACACAAAAAATTATGAATTAAAAAAATCACTCAATTATTTTTTTTTAAATTAAATTTAATCATCATTATAATCATGTATATTTAATATTTTGAATTATGAAAGTAATTACAAATTAAATATATATTATAATATTAATTGTGTATGATAAAGATTAAGGTGTGTTTGATTAATTCTTAATATTCTCTTAATCAAATAAACTCTTAATTAATAATAAGTTATAATTATTTAATAAAAATAATATAGTCTCTTAACAACTCTTAATGAATCATACTTATAATAGAGTATGAATGATTAAAAAATATTTAAGTATAAATTATTTAAATTTTTAAATTATTCAGATCTTTTAATCATTAAAAGACATTCAAATATTAATTATCAAATACTACCTAAATCTCCTACTATTAATAAGACTACTAAAATAAAATATAATTAAATTAACCACTAAAAGAAATTCAAATCTTAATTATCAAATACTATCAAAATCTCCTACTAATAATAAGACTACTAAAATAAAATACAATTAGGTCAGTGCTGTGAAAAACAGACCCAACAACGATAGTCATCACACACAAGCTGTCACTAGTTAGTAGGCCCAAGCCATTATTAGAAGGACTATAAGCACCTCAATCAACTAAGCAATCGCCTCAATAAAAAGTATTTCGCCTAAAATTATCTTGCCAATTGTTCAAAAATTAAAATGCAAATTTGTATAAAATTCAATTTATAAAATAAATCGAATTAATTTTTATAGATTATAAATTAAATTGAACCAAACTGATTTATTTTTATTCGATTAATTTAATTTTTTTAATTTTAAAACATATATAGAATTCGGGAAATATAAAATGACGTAGTTATATATCAATATATTTTTTATATTACATATTTTTTTAAAAAATATAATATATGTATATAAATTTCAGACTGTTGGATTATTTTAATTTTTTAAATAAAAATTAAATAAAATAAATTAAATTTTTTAAAATAAAAAATTAAATCAGACTAATTTATTAAAAAAATAAATTAAACTAATCAAATTAAATTCAATTCAGTTAATTTTTTATTTTTTCAATTTTCTACTCACCCTTAACCGGACTACCTCGCTTTTCACCTAAAAAAAAAAAAGAGTTTCACCCCTACACTTTTTATGAGTGTATCCACAACTTTTCTTGACACCTCCAGAAAACAAAATTCAAGTTAAATAAATATATGACTTCAAAACTGACAGTCGAACCTGTAAAAACTTTATAACCATAATTCATCAATCATGATAATAATTACATCATGCACTCACTCTAATATTTAAGAGGATAACTCAACATAAATTCATGTCAATCCCTTTTTTCATAAAGGACATAAGTAAGAAATAAAGACACCTTTCTCACTTAATAAATTCAATTTTTTACTAATTAAGAATCTAAAGATAGCATTATTAATTAATAATTGATTTATAAATTATTGTTAAAAATAATTAATTTTATATGTAATTGATTTTAAAATCTCTCTTACTACTTACTAAATATAAACCATATGCTTAACTAAAAGTAATTTTACGAATATATATTAATTTTATAATAATTTCTATTTTGACATGGAAATTCAAAATTTATAAATGAGAAATAGAGATGCTCCTCATCAAGTTAAGTCTAATTTGACACAGCTTATGAAAATAATTTTTCATATAGAGAAAAATTCTATTCCTAAAAATAATATTTTCAAAAGCAATAAACTGTATATTTGTGTTTGGTAAAATACAATATAAAAGCTGCTTATAAATTAATAATACGTAGATTTGTTATTGTTAACAAAAGTGAAGGATATTTTTGTCCATTAATTTTTTAAAATCAGTTACGCATTTAATCTAAAATTCAGCTATTTTAAAAAATTTTAATTTCTAACTTATCCAAAAAGTTGAATTTTAGCTATCAAGATAATTGATTTTATTAATTTTGATATTTACCAAACACTATAAACTGAGCCAAAATCAACTTTTCACCCAAAAAAATTGTTTTTTCCTTTTTATAAGTTATGTCAAACGGGCACTTAGTAAATGTGAAAATAAAAACCAATTGAATTTGTGAAAAAATTATAATCAAATTGTAAAATTAAAAATATATAATAGAACCAATCTTTCAAGGAATCAAAATTATCACTTTTATTAAAATAAATTTGTAAATTTAGTTATGTTACAATAATTATTTGACAGTGAATATTGAATTTGGTTTAGAAAAATAAAAGGATGGTTCTTCCAATTAATAATATACACAACATTTTGTTCGAATTATGAAACATTTCATATTTTTTTTTTTTTTTTTTTTTTTGTAGATGTATATATAAATAACTCTATGAAAAAATATTTAACAAGTCCAACTAAGACTCTATTAATTAGCATGCGGTAACATACTAAGACTATGAACATTTTGATGACCCAATTTTGTTGAGTTGTTTTTTAATGTAAATTTGAGAGAATTAACATAAAAAATTAGTTTATTAATATTGAAGAGTTTATTTTATATCAATTATTTAATATATTTATATTTAATTAATATGTGATTTTTTTCTCATATTATATTTTTAATAATTCGTTAAATAATAATTGATCGAAAATAATTTTTAATAAACTCAATTGATATTTGCAAATTTATGATATATATACAATTAAGAGAGAATTTAAATCTTGAGGAACACTCATATTAAACAAAACAAAAAATATAAAGTCTGAGAAATATTTATACTAGATGAAATAATTAAGAGTCCAAGAATAAGAATGTTCATGATTCGGTTTAGTCGTTTTAGAATGAACAAATTTAATCACATGAATCATATCGATTTGTAAATAATTTAAATCATATACAAATCAAGTAAAACTAAAAACTATCTAAACCAATAATCTTAAACTTTAGTTTGAATAATCGTATTGGCCGGTTTGAAGTATAAGATAAAAATATTAAAAATAAATAAAAAATAAGTATTATATAAATTAAAATATTTTTATAACATAAAATTATATTTTAAATATATTTAAAAAGAGTAAATAAAAGTAATTATATTTAAATACATAAAAATTTTATATTTTGCAAGCAAAATTTACTTAAAAGAATAAAAAAGTCTTAAAATTTAATATAAACAAAAAAGTAAAAAAAAAAATTATAAAATTAGAATTTATAAAATTATAAAATTAAAATTTATTTACATATAAATCAAAACATAATTTTAGTATATCTCAATTCAATTTGATTTTAATAAAGTTTTTATATATTCAAATTATAAATTATAACTAAGTGAAAAAGATTGATTTAACTATTTTTTTTTAAATCAATCTGAATCATAATAATAATAAAATTACAATTTTTAATTTAAATTAAATTTGATTAATTCAATTTGGTTAATTTTTTTTGCAATCCTATTTAAGGAATGTTCATACAGGATAAAAAATAAATTTTAAAATCCAAAAATAAATTTATATAGACCAAAAAAGAGAATTAAAATTTAATTTAATTTATGATATTGATTATGTTCTGATATTATATATTGAATTTTTAATAGGATTTAAAAAAATATTAATTTTTTAATATAAATTTTGAATATAAATTTAAAAGAGTCAATTTTAAAAATTAACTTATTAAAATTAAAAATTTATTTTTATATTAATTCAAATTTTTAATTAATTCCTTAATTTATTAATGTGAGACTTTTTTTGTCTTATTATATTCTTAATAAATTCAGGCTGAATACATTAACATGTTTAGCATTTAAGTGAACTTCTTTTGTTTTATTTAATTAGAGTTTAATAAATCATAATTTAAAAAAAAATATGATTTACAAAAGTTTCTCAAATTTTGACATACAACAAGCAATCAAGTATGATTTTAATTTTGATTTGATATGAGGGGAAAAAAAATTTTAGATTAAAAAAAAAAAAAAAAACGACGTCGGATGCATATTAAGGAGAGGCAATAGAAATTTCAGTCCGGAAAATTTTCCCAAAAATTCCAGTCAGAATGACTCGCAGCGGTCTTTTCTCCAAACTCACTGAGTTACTGAGTCAGCTCGTCTCTTTCTCTCACACACCAAACCCTTTTCCACTCTTTTCCCTTACCTCTGCTACGCATTTTCTCTTTTCTCTTTCATTCCCTTTCCCTTTCCCTCGTGCCCTTTTTCGTCTTTTCATTCTTCCTCTTCTTCTCCCTAATCGGACGGCCCACTCTTTTCCACGTCACCATCGTCTTCTTCACTTCCCCTCCTGTCATCTTCTTCTTCTTTCTCTCTGTCCTTTTCTCTTATATATATATATATATATATAAACCGACTTTCTCTTCTAGGATTTGCTGGGTTCACCCTTTAATGTTTCGAATTTCGTTCCTTGCTCTCCATCCAGGCGGCGAATTTTTAATTCATCGCTAAAAAGGTAATAATTTTGAATTGGGATTTGTTTTTCAGTTTCAAATTTTGTTGGTTTTTTTTTTTATTTGGGTTCTCTCGTTTTTGTGATTTTTCGCTTTGGTAGTTCTAACTTTTGAAGCTTTTTTATTTTGGTTCCATTTTTTAGGGTTTTTGATTTGGTTCTGTTCGAAAAATTGTAAATTTGGTGAAAATTTTGGAGGGGAAGTAGTGGTAGTTGGTAATTGGTTGGTTATGTATGATGGCGATTGAGAAGAACAGCTTCAAGGGGTCTAGGTTCGATCCAGAGTTTTCTCCCAATAGTAGGGAGAGCATGTCAAGTGATGAGGAAGAGGTTCAGCGTCGAGTCTCTGCTGCTGAATCTGACGACGACGACGACGAATTTGATGATGCGGATTCTGGGGCGGGATCTGATGATTTTGACTTGTTAGAATTAGGGGAAACTGGGGCTGAGTTTTGCCAAATTGGGAATTTAACCTGTAGCGTTCCTTTTGAATTGTATGATCTTTCAGGATTGGAGGATATATTGTCTATTGACGTATGGAATGAGGTTTTAACTGAGGAGGAGAGATTTAGCCTTGCTAAATATCTTCCTGATTTGGATCAGGAAACCTTTATGAGAACCCTCAAACAGCTTTTTGAGGGTCAGAATTTGCATTTTGGTAGCCCTATTAAGAAGCTGTTTGAGATGTTGAAAGGAGGGTTATGTGAGCCCAGGGTTGCTCTTTACAGGGAGGGTTTAAGTTTCTTTCAGAAACGGCAGCATTACCATCTTTTGAGGAAGCATCAGAATAACATGGTCAGCAATTTATGTCAAATAAGGGATTCTTGGCTTAATTGTAGGGGTTATAGTATTGAAGAGAAGCTTAGGGTTCTAAATATTATGAAGAGCGAAAAGAGTTTGATGTATGAGAAGATGGAGGAAGATTTGGAGAGTGACTCATCAGAGAAAGAGGAGTTAGGCGATGGGCGATGGGGTAAAAGGGTTAAGGATAGGAAAAGTGCTCTGAGATTGAATTGTAATTCTGCATTTGGGATTGGTTCAAATTTGGAATTTCCTTCACAAATGCCTGCAGTGAATTTGGAGGTGGCAAAGTATGGGCAGCAGAATCCAAAAGGTATACTGAAGTTGTCTGGGGGGAAAATTTTATCATCAAAGGAGATGTCAGGTCAGTTTACTTCTGTTTACCAAGGCCTGGACACAAATCCTAAGCCATATGGTTTGCCAGTGCCAATTTCTCGCCTCAAGGTGATGGGTTATCATCCAGGGACGTCTTGCAGGCTAAGGGATCGGATGAGAATTAATGATAATGATGATGATGCGGAAGATGCAATGTATGGGATGGGCATCCAACGAGACCGAGATGTGGCACGTACTGATGTGATGGGAAAATATGGGGTTCTAAAAGCAGGAAAGAAGCATGAACTCTTGAGAAATGAGGAATTAGCAACTGATGACTTCATGAGCTTTCCTTTCTCATCAAAGAATGATTTGCGTGCCTACGGGAGGAGCAGGAATGCAAATCAACTGTCAGTTAAAGGGGTCACAGCTAAGCCGCCTAACACTCAAACTTACCATGAGTTTGGCAAAAGGACCAAGTATCCTGAAAATGTTCAGCAATTTGATGATGTAGATCAGATGAAGTCAATGAAAGGGCGGGTACCAAAGCCTACTCTGAAGGGTAATTGGGTTGGCTTGTCAGAACACGGTGAGCCTATTTGGAATGGAAAGAACCAGGCACATGCCATCTCTGTAGATTCCTCCCTGAAATCTGATGATTGGAATGTTAGAAGCAAGATGTGGAAGACAGGGAGGGAGTCCCCTGATCTCAGTTTTAAAACTTATGGACCCTCCTCACCACAGGTGAATGATAGAATTCTGCTTTCTGAGTTGAGAGTAAAACCATCATCTGAGAAGTTCAGAGCAAATTTTGTACAGAATGGAGGACCAGATAAAGCTGCTAAGAAATTGAACAGGATGCGTGTTAAAAATGCAGAAACAGAATCAGATTCATCTGAGCAATTTGATGAGGAGGAGGAGGAGGATATCTATCCTTTGATGAAAAGCAAGTCTGCTTATCCCAGTGGTATTATGGAGGGTTCTCGCTCATCCTTGTTAAAATCTGGTCTAGATGCTAAAAAGGGCAAATTTGTTAAGAAAGATATGCAGGAGAATGCTCTGGCTTTTGAAGGAATGACAGAATTCTCTAAAAAGGTGGCTAGCTTTAGTGAGGTTGGACACATGCCGGGATACTCATCAAAAGCAAAACAGAAGGGTAAGATGAGAGACAGCAGTCCATTACATAGCTCTGACACAATACTTTTGGAAAACAGCTCTCCATTTGTCTTAGGTAAAGTTGCAGATGATGATGACAGGAAAAGACGTCAGAGAGTAGGCAAGAATGGGCTGTTGCGAGTATCTGGTGAAAGGTTACACAAATCCTCATTGAAGGCCTATCCTTCTGACCAAAAGCAGAAAGGGGAGGCTAGTCATGATTTCACTATTGATAAGGAGGATGATTCACTTGAAACACGTCTATTGGCTAATGAAAAAGTTCTTGGTAGATTGGTGAAGAAAGGAAAGGGTAGTGAAGCATATGTTCATGATCGACATGACAGATCTGATGGTTCACTTTTAGGTTCAATGACAAAGAAACGGAAAGCAAGGGAAGATGTGACAGACGTTGAAGGAAGAGATGAAAATGGTAATATGCAGTCTAATCTTCAGCAGAAAATTGATGATCCCATTCCATTGAAGAAGAAGGGGAAAAGAAAAGTGGAGGCTTACAATGGCATTTCAGATATGGAAACTTCTGAGCCACCTGTTACCGAAATTGGAGCAGTGGACATGGATCTTGAAACCAAACCACAGAAAAAGCCATATACACCGATTACACCTACAGTTCATACTGGCTTCTCATTTTCCATTATACATCTCCTTTCAGCAGTTCGCTTAGCAATGGTCAGTCCCCTTCCAGAAGATTCTCTAGAGGTTGTCAAACCTAGTGAGGAGCAGAATGGAAAGCATGAAGGAGACAGAAATGGGGTTGTTTCTCATGAGAGTGCAAATGCCAATAAATCAGAGCATGCTGTACAGGTGAATGTGCCATCTCTTACTCTGCAAGAGATTGTTAACCGTGTGAGATCAAATCCTGGGGATCCTTGTATTCTTGAGACGCAAGAGCCACTTCAGGATCTGGTCAGAGGAGTTCTCAAGATATTTTCATCCAAAACAGCACCTCTAGGAGCAAAGGGTTGGAAGGCACTTGTAGTGTATGAAAAATCTTCCAAGAGTTGGTCCTGGATTGGTCCAGTTTCTCATACTTCAACTGATCATGAGACTATCGAGGAGGTAACATCCCCTGAATATTGGGGCCTGCCTCATAAAATGCTTGTCAAGTTGGTTGACTCGTTTGCTAATTGGTTGAAAAGTGGTCAAGAGACTCTTCAACAAATTGGAAGTCTTCCAGCACCACCTGTATCGTTGATGCAGTGTAACCTGGATGAGAAAGAAAGGTTCAGGGACTTGAGAGCTCAGAAGAGTCTCAATACTATTAGCCCAAGTTCTGAAGAAGTTAGGGCTTATTTCCGCAAGGAAGAAATTCTAAGGTATTCCATTCCTGACAGAGCCTTCTCATACATAGCTGCCGATGGTAAAAAGTCTATTGTTGCTCCACTGAGAAGGGGCGGCGGTAAGCCAACTTCAAAAGCCCGGGACCATTTCATGCTTAAGCGTGATCGTCCACCTCATGTTACAATTCTTTGTCTTGTGAGAGATGCAGCTGCCAGACTACCTGGTAGTATTGGCACTAGAGCGGATGTTTGTACCTTGATAAGAGATTCTCAGTATATTGTTGAAGAGGTGTCTGATGCTCAAGTGAATCAAGTTGTCAGTGGAGCCTTGGACCGTCTACACTATGAACGTGATCCTTGTGTACAGTTTGATGGGGAAAGGAAATTGTGGGTTTACTTACATAGAGAGAGAGAAGAAGAAGATTTTGAAGATGACGGTACTTCATCTACGAAGAAATGGAAGAGACAGAAAAAGGATCCAACTGACCAACCTGACCAAGCCGCTGTAACTGTTGCTTTTCTGGGTGGGAATGCTGATCAGTCTGGATTTGATATGGGCTCTGACCTCAATGTCGAGCCGTCAGGACCTGATGATGATAAAATAACAGATCTTGTGTACAGAGATGCAAATCAAGGTGTTGAAGACAATGCTGAGACCAGTCCTGTGTCAGAAAAAGGTAACATACATCAGGGTCATCCGATGGTATGGGATGCCATTAGTTTAAATCCAATTCGAGAGAATAAATTGTTATGTCAAGAAAATTCCACAAATGAAGATTTTGATGATGAAACATTTGGAAGAGAGAGGTCTGTTGGACTGTTAAGTGCAAGCTTATTATGAAGAGACTTCAGGTAGTTTTCAATATCATTGAGCCTCTTTTAATCAATTGGAAAATAATGTACTATATTTTTTAATTAAATTCCTTTCTTGCTTAATAATTAAATCCATTCTTAAATCTGTCATTTTCTAGGCTTGCCTTTAATATTTTATCATTTTGCCTGTTTATAAGATGGATTAAAAACACACAAGATATTGAGGTCTTTAATGTCACCATTTGAATATCGATACACTGTAGGTGTTTGCCAACACAATTAGGAGTTAAATGAGATTACTCAAATGGGTTTGAGAATTCTGTTAAAAAAAGTCCCAGAACTCTAAGGAATTGTCTTTTAGCCTTTTGTCACCATTTACCATTTGGCCCTGATGTCATTTCTGGACATAGTTGAGATGGCAAACACTTGATCGCTGAGCTACTAGCCCAATAGTGACTTTATCATACTTTGAGCATATGATTTTGTTGAGTCATGTATACTATGGTGAAGAATTCTCTACCAAAGCTGGTCTCGGACATGTTTTGCATGCTTAAGGTCCATCTATGTCAAGAAGGCATGATCATTCCTCTTCAAGGTGTATGCCACTACGTAAAAGGCTAGAATGTATATTGATTATAATGCACAATGTAGAATAGCAAGAAATCTTGTTGAGGTTCAGTCAAGAATATGTTCACCACAGGTGGATATCTATATGATCTTTGTATCCCATAATTTCTTTTCCTTTTTTCTTAATTATTATTTTTAATTATCTAGATAATTTTGAAATAAGAGTTTCATTGTTTCCCTTGAAATTAGTGGAATTGGAGGATTTGGCATCTTTGTAACTATACTTGATAAAACACTTAGCCTCCTGTACATATTGGTTTAGATAAGGTAATTTAACAGCAATTTTAAATTTTTCAGTCTCTACTGGTGCATCATTGTGGTAAATGGCAATGTATGTTTGTTCATATGAAATAGGTTTTTTGCTTAGGGAAAATACAATACATTGATTCCTTGTGGCAAGATTGGTCCATGAGATGCTAAAATCTCCATTGTTGTAAACCTAGATAGGAAGTGAAAGAATCTCCTTTGAATCAAATAGAGAATTGATATTATGAATTTAAAATTGATTATGAAAATAATTCATATTTGAAATTTTTATCAAAATTAATTTAATATTAAGTAGCTCTTTTTTATTTGCTGATAAAATGGCAGCGATATCAAACTAATATTTAAGAAAACGAATAAAAAAAATCTCATTCTATGAGTATAGAGAATGTTATATTCACCATTTGATTTATCTATTTTTATAAATTTTTGAAATTTTTATATGAATTTAAGTATTTAAAAAATAATTAAAAATACATGTTTAGTAATTAATAGGATATTTAATATGAAAATTTAAGAATTTTTTAATATTTTATATTTTACATATAATAAATTTATTTGAACAAATTAAATAAAAATAACACTATGAGAGAAATAAATAAATAAGTAGGATAGGATAATATTTTTTGATACATTTTAGTTATTTTTATTTTTATATTCTCTCATATTTATCTTTTTTTTATTAAATTTTATGATTAATAGCCTAAAATTTTATATTACTAAAAATTTATTAAAATAATAACAGTTATTTATATAAAATATATAATAATTTTATATTTATATTTTTATATTAATATTTATGTCTTTATTTTTTTAAACGACATGAAATTAATTAAAAAATTAAAATTAATTTTGAACAAAGTTATAAATTTGAGTTAGATTTCCAATATCATATTTAGTTTTTAAGTCTATAATAAAAAGAATATATTTAAATAGCTATTATCTATTGGTTTAAAGATTATCCATATGTCAAACTGTCATTTTTTTTAAGAAATAATAAAAATAAATATATTTTAATTATACAATTTTCTCTAACAAGTAAATAACAATGAAACCAAACAATAATGGCTGGAGTATGGAGAAATGTTATTAATTTGTAAGTTTACATAAAAAGCCATGATACGGCAAGCTTCCAAATCAGGTACTGCTTGTAAGTGACAGAGTTTTGATTGTTTTCTAAGCAGTCATGATGTCAGGACTTAGGATTCAAATCACATCAGTTGCATATGCAAGTGAGTTATAGTTTTGATGGTCAGTTGCAGACATGTCAACCTTTTTTTTTTTTAACAGGACAGTTTTAGTAGGCATTATTTCAAATCTCAACAATGTTTGTGCTCTTCCTTGTGCTTAAACCATTATATATATAATATATATTAGTCGGAGCAATTCGAATATCCAACGGAAGTACAAAAAAAACCATAATATATATAAATATTTCATAAATTCGTATAGTTGTAAGCATCTTTTACTTCCCATATTGAATTATAATTAAGAATAACCCTCTTAAGAATTTTAAAAAAAAAAACTTATGTGCAATGAACAAAAATAATAATAAAGCTCTATCATATATTTCTACATCCAAAGTGAACTATATTTTAAGCAAACAATCAATGAATAAGATTGGCGCAACTGAGTTCATACTCCACCCCCATCTGTACACCATCCCTTCTAATTTCTTACCACTACACTCAATTCCTGTCGTGTTCTCATTTTATTTTATTAGTTAATGGCAGTGAGAGGAACTCTGGAGTCTCTCAATGCTTCATATGCTGCAGCTATATGCTTTATATCTCCGTTTGCTTGCTTGGCGAACTTTGTTTCCCAGAATGATTTTAACAATTCCTCAAATTCAGGAGTTCTTAGTTCCTCGATTGAGGCAATACTTGGTAAGTTGAATGACCTCTTTCTTGGTGTTGAACAAGATGGCTCATCCACCTGTTAAGTAAGAAGAATTGAAAAGAATAAGACGACAGTAGACATTTGCAGAAGCTACTCTACTCCATGTTTTATAATTGTATGTGTTGTGTGCTGTGCGTTCTGTTATGTAATTGACTGTGCCGATGAATATGTCTATTTTGCTTCCAGTTTGGCAGCAGTATGCAGAAGTATTTTCAGGACATGTTTTCCCCTGAAATCCATATGTTGCAACAGACAAACACGGAAAATAGAAAAGCAACAAAAATAAAAAATCTGATAAAAACCATTGAAGTCTTACCACATATTCATCCAGAAGACATTTTCCAGCATTATCTCTAATTTCTACAATCTTGTGGTAGTGACCACCTTTCAATTCCCTCAGATCTTCACAACAAGGAACGATCATGGAATTTAGATTTCCACAAGCATCATGGTCAAGTTGTAATGAATCTGCAATAATTTTATTTCATTAGTGAAATAAAAAACATCAGGCAGACTTGAAACCATGGACAAAATTGGATACTGACAGTCAAGGGATGAGAGCAAATTATTGTTTGCAACATCTACATCTTCAAGTGCAGCTGATACAGCAGACGAAAACTGTGTGCATAGGACTTGATTGGCTTCCATTCCTCCACTAAGTGAATAGAATGACGTCAGTAATATTCAATTAGAAGCCAAAAATGATACTCATAGAGAGTGGCAGTACCTAACAATAGAATTCACAGAAGCAACATTGCCCTTTTCTAGGTTGAGCAAGGATTCTCGAGCATTCCTCCACTGCTGTGCACCCATTCTTGACTTGTTCAAACTGAACAGGTTTGGTTGGAATAAATTCAGAAGAGAAGTTATACAAGTACTCGTACAACAACATAATCAAAAAGTGATGTAAATAACCAATTTGGAAAAGCAGCCGATACCAGTTATGAAGAACATCCTCCAGATCTTCTTTTCCACTATCCACTGCAGAAGTGTCCTCAAGATAATTGGTTTCAGTTTTTTCCATGTGAATGGTCCATTCAGCCTTAATAGTAGATGTAGAATCCTGCATGGTTGACATTTCTTGCTGTAGTTTGCTGGTTCTGCTGTTAGCACTCTGCCGGAGATCGTGCACTGCCATTTGGACCTAAAGAACAAGCATCAAGTTACCACTCAAACTTTAGAATCTCAAGGCATTCCTCTATTAGATCTATAACCCTGAAATGTAATTCGTACCAGTTTTTTCTTCCTTGCATTTGAATCCGCAAGTAGCATTGCCACTTTTTCCAATAATTCCCTTTCTTCATTTGCAGCACAGTCCTACAAAACAAATAAAGCAATGTTAACAGGCAAAACAAAGAACCTCACACTATGGCCCAAGGATTTTTGGAAAACCACTGATGCAACTACCTGAAACTTCTTTTCTAGTTCAGCCAATTTCTGACCATTAACTGTTTTTGCTTCCTCGACAATTTGTGTCAGGTTGGACGCATGCATGTCTAGAGTCTTGAAGAAGTTCACTGTTAATTTAGAAACTGACCGTGCGGTTTCCACTGCTCTAGAATGTGCCTATATCCAATATTAAAAGGAATAATTTGTTTGGAAGTGACAAAAATCTAAATATCCCTTAATAAAGAGTATTGAAAAACTCAACCAATTACACACCTCACGCTGTTGTTTTGCATATGCAGTTAGCTTCTCCTCTTGCATATGAATACTACTTTGTAGATCATTTAGTAATGCATCAGCTTCTGAAGCAATTCCTTGGAAAAGCTGAATCAGAGAGTAATAAAAAGGGTTCACTTTGAAGTGGCAGCTTGCTCAAGACAGAGAGAGTGGAAAAATAGTTTACTCAATAGTATACACAAGCATCTTACATTTTCAAGAGCATGTGAATGATTGGAAACTTCAGAATTTAGATTGCTAAAAGTTGATCGAGAATTTCCCTCAAGCTCCTTAGCCATGCCATCCAAAGCTTGGATATCAGATCCAAACATAGTTTTCAGCTTTCTGACCTTTCCTCGAAGTTCTTCAGTCGCCTTTAGGCATACCAAAATTAAACTTATCAGACTGATAACAGCAATGAAGATACAGGTTAACATATTTTCTGAATCTTACCTCGGACTTTGTCGACACGAAAGACTGCATATCTTCCTCCATGTCCTTCAGTTGATGCTCCTGTTGAGTCACAGAAGTTGCCACAGTCTTGTGCAGTATCTCAAGTTGCTGGGTCAATTGGGACTCTAATTTCTGGATAAGTACTCTGTTTCCATCTTCAATTTTATCTTTCCGCTCTGAAAATCAACCATTATCATAAATAACTGGCAGTTTGGTGAAAGATAATATCCCAAAACAAAGTCAACTTTAATACGAACCAATTTTGGAAAATAAACTGGATATATCAGACGCAGCATTTTCTAGTTCTGTTCGAAGCTCAAATGCACGTTCAACTAGAGATTTCTCTGAAAGATTGACAAAGGTCATAATTGTTAGGCCAGCTAATCATATTAACATTCATAAAACATGTATTCAAATTATAAACCAAATAACACATTTCATGAAGTTCTCAAAAAAAATAGGTAGATATCCCAATCACATAATTTGTACCGATTAATAAATCGTGTCAACACCCAATCACACAAATTTTTTAGACCATGCAACACCTAAAAATTTGAAACCAGGACAGTGAGTGATATCCAAAAAAAAGATTTTCCACTACTCTTAGCTCAGGATGTCTTAGCTCACCAGATTTAAGGAGATTAGATATCAAGAACTCCTTCTCTTTTATCGTTGCATTTGCCTGTCTGTAATTTTCTTCCAGATCAAACAAGGAATTTTCAGTTTCCTCGAGTTTTTTCTGGATTACAAGGAAGAGACCAACTTCAAAACTTGTGCATGAAGAGAGTAGGAAGGCCTATGTGCTGAATATTGAAATATACTAACCTCAGTTTTGTCAAGTTTCTCACTTAATTCTGCTGTTAAAAGTAACTGAGAATTGTAGAGTTCCTGAAGCTCCATCAATTGCTGATCAGAAGTGACAACAAATAATAAGTCTGGGTTTTGCAAAGATAACTTGCATTCAACTGCAAGAAAATGTAACCTTTGTGGAATATACCTTGTCCTTGGATTCTGATTCAAGTTCCATGCGCTCTATTTTTTCAGCCATTGCCTGGAACAAGACAGAAAAATTAACACTATAATGATCTACTAGTAACATTCAGTTATGAGGACAGAATCATCCAACTATATAGTAAGAAGTAAACCTTCTTTTCTGCCTCTTCTTGTAGATAACGATCTCGTGGTATATAGATTCCATTTTTCTCCCTTGCAGCATATACCTCTAATAGAACACACGAGACAAATCAACTCATCCTACAAGTTTCTTTTCAAAGTCCTTTGTCCAAAAATATTTAAGATGCATTTGTGCAGAATTTTTGTAAGAAGCAGTGAACTACCTTGCTTCAGCCGGTCAATTTCAGAGTACAGATCCTTGATCATTGCAGATTTCATCATCTTTTGATTAATCTGAATCAATAACCAACATTAAATATTTAAGCATGATGTAAAAGAAGATGCTTCGGAGAGAGAGAGAGAAACACAGTTCTTTTAGCACAAAAGGAGCCACTGACCTCTGGCTTGTTCTTGATATTCTTGGCACGATGTGCATAATCTAGAGTGCTAAGTGTTTCTTCCAGACAATGAATAGAGGGTGATATAGTGGCAATTATGCATGTCTTTGTTTTCCCTCCCAATGAATCCCTCAATAGCCTTGTCAGTTTGCTATCCCTGGATATCCATGCCAATAATGCCATTGGGTTAGTACTTGCAGGATTTGCAAACCTAACAGAGATGCTAATGAGATTTGTACATTTTATGTAATACCTGTATGGAACATGACCAGAATGCTCCACAAGGGCATTGATTACCCGACCAAGTGTAAGCAAGCTCTTATTAATTTCCCCTGCCTCCCTTGCTCTTCCCTGCAAGAGTTATTTTCTTCAGAATCAATATTTAAGAAGAAAATCAAAAGCAAAATCTTGAAGAAATTACATCTTAAGAATATTTAGCTTCTCTAATTCAAAAAACGCATGGCATGAATATACTATCCTCCTGGTTAAATTACCATGTAAAAAAGAGTGGAGTGATAATAATGACGCATACCTCTCGGGCTCCAGAACGGGAAATATTCTCTGAACCAGCAAGGTCAACAAGGTTCAGCTTTCCACATTTGATTATCTCTTCTCCCTCTGAAGTACATTCTTTAATGTGGATAGTGATAGAAAATATTGAGTGAGAACGACTACTTTGCTTGTTAAGTAAAGTCTCTGCTGTACGCCTTTTCGCAGAACCCTTCTCCAAGATTTTGTAAATTTCATTTGCAGTACATACTATCTCTTCTTCCAACCCTCTTACAAAAACACCCCCTTTTCCATCTTCCATAAGAGCAATGGGTTTCTTAGATTTGTCATCTATAAATTTTGAAGTTTCCTCCAAGGCCAAAAGATCAGTTATTTCCTCATTATATAGCTCTAAAAATGTTACTTTCATGCTATACTCGGCATTCTGAGCTTCTAAGATATCAAAAATTTGTTTAACTGCTCTAGGGATTACACCAGCATCACTTGGAAATTCCCCATTCTAGAAAAGAGAATAAATACAATTGGAAATAGTTGGGGATAGCAGCAAAGGATAACATAGATGACATTAACATGTCGAGCAAAATCAAACCTTTTTCCTGGCTCCTCCTTCCATTGTGTATGTCTTCCCTGTTCCTGTCTGACCATAGGCAAAGATGGTGCAATTATAACCTTCCAGAACTTCATAAACAATTGGAGAAACTGCCAGGTCGTATAAGTCTTTTTGTTGGGATGTTGGACCAAAAACCTAAAAAAGAATTGTTGTTATAAGTTATAACCATAGTTGCAGCGTATCAAAAGAACTAAAAACACAAAATAAATAATCCATTGTCCATTTTCCTAACTTTCTTAAGGGCCAAACCTTGTCAAATAGAAAAGTTCTGTCAATCTGCTTGTTAGCAATATTCTGTATAGCTGAAACTTCCCTTCTACCCTCATTACAAGAGACCACAACTGGAGTATGTACTCTTAATTCCTCCTCACTCAGTGGCCTGCAAAATTGAATTCAGACCAATTCATTATCCAAAATTGAATTTAATGAAATCAATCAATCCCAATCTAAAAGTACCAAAAATAAACAAATTTTAAACTAATTATCCAATTTCTAATGTTTCAACTAACCTACAACGCACAATAACTTGTACATTGACACCCTTATCTTTGTCATGTTTGCTACTCGAATTTGAATCCCCTGATCGCAGATCTCGAGCCGCTTTATCACTTGACCGAGGAGTCTGTAATGGAGATAACGAAACCAAACCCCCTCTTCTCTGCTGTGAATCCATATCTCAAAATCCTTTTCCCTTGTACGTTCAACAGTTCACCTAAATCAACCAAACAAATAATTCACAAAAATTAAATTAGTTAGAACTCTTAACAACAAAATAATTTTTTTCACACACATTTAAATTAAAAAATCCATAAATATACATTGTTCCAAGAATCTCCATTCTCAAGAACATACTAAACTCAACTCGCTCACCACAGTCAAAATTTGATAATCAGAGGACAATGCTACACATGAACAACTCCATATACATGTATATGTATATATACAGAAATTATTTTCTTGAAATTTAGATATGCATTGATGAATCAAAGATGGATCCAAAAGAAATCTGAAGCGAATTTTTTTTAGATTTATTAAAAAGCTTACTTTAGAGAAATTGATTATTGAAAAGATGGGAGAGCTTAAGGGTTCTTGTTTGTCTGCGACAATGGCAAGAAATTTTTTACAGAGGGTGTGAAAATGAAGATTTTATTTATTTATTTATTTATTTTGAAAATATATATATATATATATATATATATATATATATATATAAGAGGATAAAAATGGAGTTTAAGAGAGAAGAGAGTGTGGGTTTGCGAGTTTAAACTTTAAAGAGATTGGAGAGCTAAAAATAGAAATTGAAAGAGTGGTAATGCCGTTACAGTTGAAAAACGGGGATGACGGCTTTTTTAATATTTTTTTGACTGTTGGAGTGTAAACGCCGTTTATTAGTCCTATATCTGACCGTTATATAATAATGTAAAAAATAAATAAAGAGCTGAAATTTTTTGAATCTTAATTAGGATTTGGGAAAATGCCCTTTAATTTTCTTGATATTACGAGATTACCTTCTCTCATTTTTAAGGTTGTGACTTGTGATTTTTATATTATTTATTTTTATAATAATAGAAAACAATTAATTTTACTTAAGCAATGATTGCGGACAATTGAAGTTAAAATTGAAATTGAAAATTTTAATTTTAATTTTAATTTTTTAAAATTATAATTTTATTAAAATTATAATTTTAATATTTATTTCACATAAAAAATTAAAAATAAATAAAAAATTAATGACGATGAAAGTGTTTGCTTAAATTAGAAATGGTGGTGGACCACCGACAATAACAGTGAGGGTGATAGTGAATAGTCGGTAATGACGGTTCAATGAGTCATTGTCGTTGAAAATGATAATTCGACAAGCCATCATCGTCAATAATGACCGCGAGCCACTGTTGCTGATGGTGGCGATGAAGGTGGTGTTAGAAGTAGTTGTAGGAGAAAGGATCGTGGTGGTGATTATGAAATTGTAATTCTTATATGTTGAGAATAAAATTATGAAATTAATTTTTTAGTTGTATTACAATTTAATAAAATTATAGTTAGAATTTCAATTTGAGAATTTCAATTTCAATTCTAACTTTAATTTTAAATTTTTAAATGGAGTCTTATAATAATTATTTCTTAATTAGTTTATAGTAATATTAGAAAATATCGGGGATGAAATTAAAAAAAATAATTCTGAGTAAAAAATAATAATTTTTTTATAAAAAAGTGTTTTTTTTTTTTACTGGATTTGAGCTATTTTATGACTTCATCTCTAAGAAATGTAGCTTATAAATAAACTGTCTCTTTAAAATGGTTTCCAAATTATAAGAATATTTATATAAAAACATTGCTTAGACGGCTTTAAATCATTGCTTAGAAAACTAAAAACTTCTAAAAATAACTCAAAAACACTTAAAAAGGAAATTAAAACATTAAAAACAAAATAATAAAAGATCAATCATAAATCCAAATGATTTAAAGAGGATAAGAGGAAGAAAATAATTGTGAGGGGAAAGGGAGAGGCCATTGGGATTCAGTTTATAAAGGAAAATTTTCTGATTAAATTAAGAAAGATATAATTACACGATTAAATAAATATTACTATTTAAAACATATTTTGCTGTGTATACAATATTACTCTCTGAACAATATATTTTTTAAAATATATATTATAATAAATAAAATAATATTATATTATTTTTACTTCAAATATATATATATAGAAAAATGAGTAGACGACTCATAAACAATGACTTAAGATGACTCATAAATAATGATTTAATAAATTTTTATACGATGTTTATCACTATTTATAAACTTGAATTTAAATAATCAATTTATGATAAGAATCAAATTTAGTCGCAAAAAATAAAATTAATAAATAATATTGAATAAATAATATTTTTTTTCTTTTAAAAATGGATGAAAAAGTTAAAATTTGAACATATTAGTTTATAATATTATGATATAAATTATTAATTGTTAGTATACCTAAAAAAATAATTATAATAAAGCAATAGTAATATAAATATAGTGGGTTATTTTTGTAATATTAATATTAATAAATTATAAGCTTTTAATATAAGAGTAAAAAAGGTTTCAAAATTTTTAGGATAATTTATTCTATATTGGCCAACAACTAATAACCTAATATTATTTTTTTAGTATTTACCAACAACTAATAATTTTGACTTCAAGCCTTTTGTTAATTGGAGTGGATTTGTAATGGTTTTATGATTTGAACTTTAACAAAGATTTTTTTTTTTTAAATTAAAATAACTTTTAATACATTAAATTATTAATTAATTTTTTCTTAATCAAAATAGATATTAATGATAGTTCCTATTTCATCATTTTTTTTTTATTTCTTCATATAATAAGAAATATTTAAAAGTGACTTTTGAATCAAATGCTTGTTATATTTATAATGTGAATAACTTGCAATTAATTACAAAATAAATAAAATAGTTACATTCTTTTGAATTATCTTTCACATAGGCTCCCTCCCACTCTGTGCTGGCCGGCTCTTATTGGGTCCCATGATTTTGGATATTCACGTTTGAATTTTTCACTCACCATCAACTTCATATTCTATTTATGAATTTTGTAGTTTTCAATATAGTCAACAAAATCATTTTGGACAATCCAAGAAGGAAATTTTGGTTTAAATTGGTGCCGCCACATTTCAATTTAGGTAATCTCGTCATATATTTTTATTTTTATGTATCATATTATTTTTTTTATTTTTTAATAATTAATATTTTTTATAAATAATGTAATATATAATAAATACATGAAATAAAAAATTCAAATTATAATTTAGGAGAAGATCACATATATAATAATTGTATAATTCTTTAATATATTCGATATATCATACATCTAAAAAAATAATTTATTTTTTAAATTATTACAGATTATTTTTATTAATTAAACGAGTTAAAAATATTTTATGAGAATTATTATTAAACACTTAATAAGTTATTTAATATTTAATATTTTATAAAAAAATTCACGTTAATCATAAAATAAGAATTGATTTTTTTTATTTTTTAAATATTTTTCAAAAAAATAAATTATTAATTTTTCTTTAATAAATCACTTAAAAAATTATTTAATTATTATGTTTAATTTAAAAAAAATTTCAAAGGTGATAAAATATTAATTTTTTCTTTAATTTTATTATTAATTAACAATAAAGAGCACAACATTTAATATTATCAAATTTATATTCAAATCACTTAAATTTAATATGTCATATATAAATTTAACTAATTGATTAATTTCTAACTAATTAATAATAAATTGATAAATTAATTTATATTCAAATCGCTTAAATTTGATGTTCCATGAATAAATAATTTATTAATTTTTATTCAATTAATAACATATTGATCAGATACTTTATACCCAAATTATTTAAATTTAATATTTTTCATTTTATAATTAATTAATAATAAAATTAAAAAATAATATTTTATTATCTTTGAAAAAAAATTAAAAAATTAAAAATTCAATTCTCATTTTATAATAATATTTTATATATTCATGATACTCATTGAATTTAAAATTATAAAATAAGAAGAAAATAAAAATAGCGACCCATCTATTTCTTTAATTAATAGTACTCTAGCAGGAAATGAAACAAATGGCGGCCAAGTTAGTTTCATTTTCAGCAGGAAAACATGGACTAGTTGCAAGAATTTAATTAATTAGTTATATATATATAATTTATTTGTTTAATTTTAATTATATTGCTTTATTCAGAATTAGAATTTAAAACGTATTTAAGTCTTATTTTCAATTGTTTAAAGATAAATTTCATTTTAATAAAATTATAACTACCTTAAAAATCTCTATATCCATTTTGAATATTTATTACGTTACGTCATTTATCAAATTTTTTTCATAGCAAAATTTGACATTTGAAAATCAAAATTTTTTTATAAGTACTCTAATAAGATTGCTAAAATGGTAAATCCATGTTTAAGAATTTTATTTTGGAATAATCTTGAAATATTCAGTTTTAAACTATTCCTTGCCTTATGGAGAGATGGAAAAAGAAATAATGAGTATACAATAAATTAAAGATTAATCTGTGTGAATGGATACAAGGATGACAATCTTATTGTTTACAATGAAGGTTTCCCAAATGAGAAAAAGAATGAATTTCAAGATATATGTTTGGTGAAATGATAGGCAGTGAAAATTACATTTGACCCTATTTAAAAAAAAAAAAAAAATTTGCACCGACTCTATAGGGATGAAATTAAAAAGTTAATTTTGGGTAGATGAAAAAATTTTATATATAAAAAATTGAGTTTGGATAGATTGATAATATATATTTTTTTTATAAAAAAATTAAATTTAAGTGAATTATATAATTTTTTTTCCACAAATTAATTTTTTTTTTTTAAGCTAGGATGGTCAAAATCTACCTAAACAACTTCTGTATTCATCCCCGCAACTCTTATTGATTGACTCAGTTGTATATATTAGAAATTTAAAGGTTGATGTGTTATTATATTTAAATGGATTAATTGTTATTTTTTTTATAAAATAATTAAATATACTAATTTTTTTTAAATTTTTTAAAATATATTAACTCCCTCCTGATAAATATCTCGTTATATTAATATAACATTTCGTTTAATTTTACTGTTAGTCAATTTTAAAATGATCAATAAGAATTATAAAAAAATAGAAATATCCTTACCATTTATTTTTAATTAATTATATTTTATTTTTGTATTAAAAAATATTTTTTAGGTTTAAAAATTTATTTTCATATTTTTTGAAAAATTTGAAAAAAATATACAAAAATATTTTTTAAAAAATAATTTAAGAAGAAATTAAATTATTTCTTCTTAAATTTTTTAATACAAATAAAAATTTATTTTCATATTTTTGAAAAATTTGAAAATAAAAAGTTAAAATATTTTTTAAAAAAAAATATTAAAAAAATATTTTTTATTTTTATTTGTTATTTTTTATTTTCAAAATATTTTTTTTAAAAAAATATTTTTATTTATTTTATTTTTAAAGTTGTCAAAAAATATAAAAATATAATTTTTTACCCTAAAAAAAATTTTTAAAGCAAAAATATGATGAAATTAATTAAAAATAAAAGATAAGAATATTTCTATCTTTTTACTGTTATTATTAATCATTTTAGAATTGATTAACAATAAAATTAAACGAAAAGATTTAATAATATATTATGACATTTATCAGGAAGAAATTAATATATTTTTAAAAAATTAGAAAAAATTAATATATTAGATTATTTTATATGAGGAAAATCGTAATTAATCCTATTTAAATTTTTAATCTAATTAGAGATTGGAAATAATGAAATAACATATTTTATTTATAATTAGGCTGATATTTTTTTTAATAAATTTAATTTTACTTAGAGTTCAAACTCGAGTTATGAAGTTTTAGAGACAGCTGAAATACAACTAGAATTAATGATTCATTGATGAATCATCTAAGTTTGGAGTTAGAGTATCAAAACCTTATTGGAAACTTAAAATTGCTTTTTTCTAGCTTTAGAAAGGTAAAGAAAAGACAGCTTAGCATGCTTAAGCTAATCTGACTTTAATAGGATACTATGAATAATTCTAAGCTAAATTGACTTTAATTGTAGAAATGTGGAGAAGATGAATTCAGATTTTTTTTTTTTTGTCTCATTTGATAACTTTTATCCTTTTATGTATGTCATATTATATTTTTTTTAAATGTTTTGAGATTGAAAGAGTTGTTGTATATTTTTATAAAAGTTAGCAAGAGAAATTTCAAGCTAGATAAGTGGCTCTTAATCATTGCATATGTTATATTATTTATAAATAGTGTATATCTACAGTAAGTTCTCATTCATGTCTACTTGTGTATTGTCATTTCACAATTTGTTTAAAAGTTGATATATGGACAATCGTATTTAGCTGTTAGCCATTAGTTAAATGATCAATCATTAGTGTCAAACCTAAGACTTAAAAATGATGGATTATTAAACTTATCACAAATAAATTAATTTTATATAAATAAATTTTAACATATATATATAAATTTGAGTTTAATATTAAAATTTTATATTCAAATGATTATTGGAGAATTAATAATAATAGTCGATTTATTTATGAAGAAATATTATATATTGGATCATAGATAAACGAGTTGTATATTTAATAAATAATTGGATGGTAACACATGATAATATGTAATGAGATTGTGTATTTAATGGGTCGAGAAATTAATGTGTTAAAAATATATTAGTTTACGCTATATTAGCTTTTTAAAGTTTAAAAAAATTTTGTAAAATTTTTTAAAAATCATAATATTATAATATTCGTTGTAACGAATTCAATGACATATTTTTTATATGAAATAAAAATTAAATAAATTTAAAAAATATACTATAAATATATTAAATTTAGATCGTTAAAATCTAATAGTTTAGATTTAACATATTTATATTATATTTTTTAAATTCATTTGATTTTTATTTTATAAAAAAATATGTAATTGAATTCATTACAACGAATATTATAATATTATAATTTTAAAAAAATTTTACAAAATTTTTTTGGATTCTAAAAAACTAACAAAGCAGAGCTAATATATTTTGGGATATTAGCCCCCTCAACCTGTACTTAATTTACCTTGCAAGATTCTAACCTCAATATCACTTAACATTAAGTTTATATGAGATTTTTTTTTTGAACTGAAATTTATGTGAGATTTATAATTAACTATATTAGCCCCTTTTCCTCCCTAAGACTCTTTAGATTTAGTGCTTGAAACTTAAAATCACAATTCACAAGGCATGGAGGGAAATAAAAACAATAAAAAAAAAATCAACTGAAAGATAATGACAGTATGGATAAATCATTAAGAACCAAAATTAATACAGAATTATTGAAACCAAACACAATTCCTTATTTATGTTTATATAACCCTATTAATTGTTGATTACATATACTACTAACATAGAGGAAGCTGTAATTATTAGAAAGAAAGAGTAATTAAATGCACTATCAAATTGCCTTCTATTCATAATTAACGTATCACCTAATCATGGTTGTTGAAAGCCACCTTGCAAAGAACAACTTTTTCCCATTTAAATGGAAGTAGAACATCTTGTGGATATTACTGTCTGTGTTTATAACTTAATCAATTCTCATATGCTTTGGTAGGCTGGCTCCCATAAATTCACCTGGTTTTCTTAATTAACATGATAACTTAGGTATAAAAGTTTGGCATTTTGTGATCTTATAGAAGCTCATATAAGAAAAGAGGATGAAAATAAGAAAATCCTATTTGAGGATAATTTTTTTTTTTTTTTTATTACATTGAGAATCCTTAAAAATTTTAGAATTTAATCATTCACCTTTTAATTTTTATATTATTAAATAGATATTCGACTAAAAATATTACTCGATAGTGTTGGAAAAAATATCTCACATCGAATAATAATAAAATAAATAAAAAACTTATAAGTGAGTGGGCGTTGAATTTAGCACAAACCAATTAGTTTTGTGCAAGTGGATTCCAATACTTATCTATTTATAAGTCCACTTATGTATAGGCCTATGAACTTTAATATGGTATCAAAGTCTCATGCCTAAACGAGCTAGATCCTGAAATCCATATTCGAATCCCTGTTGTTGTTGTTGGACTGATGATGATGCCAGTCCGGACCGAAACTGAAGAAGAAAATATCAGTCGGTCCATTTGTGTGCAAGTGTCAACTGACTTGTTAATATTAAGCCATGAGTCAAAAGTCCGATTGCATTTGAGGGGATGTGTTGAGAAAAATATCTCACATCGAATAATAATAAAATAAATAAAAAACTTATAAGTGAGTAGGTGTTGGATTTAGTACAAGCCAATTGGTTTTATGCAAGTGGGTTCCAATACTTACTCATTTATAAGTCTATTTATGTATGGATCCATAGACTTTAATAGGTAGGAAACAACATATAATTATTAATTAATTATACAGTAGTCAAAGGTTGTTTAATATTATTCATAGGGATGTAAGGAATTAGGAGAGTCTTGATTTTTTTAAAATCTTTAAAATATATATATATAAATATTTTAATTGACCTCCTAATAATTTTTTAATTAACCCTTTAATTTATTATTATGCTAATTTTGGTCCTCCAATTTATTATTATACCAAATTTTTTCCCCCTAATAAAATTTTCTTCATGTTCTATTTTTTTTTTTACACTAAAAATTGGCATCTTGAAATACATATTGACTAAAAATAATAGTTTTTGTATGGTTTTCTCTTATTGTGACAACTTGTTTTTATGTTTTCAAATATCAAGGAACAAAAAGAAATATATTTCAACGTTAATTGTTTTTTTATTTTATACTTGAGAAATAAAAACCAATTACCAGTAATAACAAACAACAATGCCAAATGAGTCCTTATTGGATTCAATAACTATTTAACATCATCAGATCACAGTTTGTTCCTGTTTTTAGTGTTATATTAGAATATAAATTACAAAAGAATGAGAATACAAATTACAAAGCAAATTAATTAATCACTCGGCTTGGAAACTGACAGTCTGCAAAATTAGGCTACACACACAGGGCCCAAAACTAATGTAAAAGAGTTTTAGCAAATTGTGGACTCTGAAATTAGGCCAAACCATGAAGCTCAAAGCCATTACTTTCCCTTGGTTGAATAGTTAACACAGGATAGTAGCCTTTTTTTTTTTCTTTCAAAAATAAAGTTTTTGATATATATTTATTATATATTTGGTACATATAATATTTTTTATATTTTTTTTATTAAATATATAATATTTTTGAAAAAATATTTTTATAACAGTAAATATAAAAATTTTCTTTATTTTTTTTGATATTTTTATAAAAATTCCTAATTAATATAGAAAAAATGTTATATGAATCACCACGTTAGATTTTGAACTGCTAATAATAATTAGTTATTGTTAAATATTAACTAATCATTAGGTTAAAATAGTAATTTATTATATAATTATATGGTATGTATTATAATTAATATATTAATATGTCAAATTATCATTAATTAATTTATAATTTTACGTGTTGAATTAAGTTCATAAAAAAATTTCTCCATCTAAAAAAAAAGTAAAATCAAAATATTAAAAAAAATTAATGAGAAATAACATCAATATGACTATTGAAATTTAATATTTCATACAAAGATATTTGTTAAAATACCATTTGGGCGTAAAAATATATCTACCTATTTAATTTAAATTCAATTTTTCAAATTATAATATAAATGTGATGTTTAAATATTAACTCTATTGCGTCAATCAAATATAATAGTTTAATTATTTAGAATTTTAAATTAATTTAAATTTAAAAAAAATGAAAATTATAAATTTTTAAATAATTTTTATAAAATTCATTTATACTAAATAAAATGTAAGTATTTTAAAATAAAATTAAGGAAAGAAATTCGTTAAGGTACAATACTTTATATTATAAAATAAGCACTAAATTATTAAACAATGACATAGTATTAATAATATTTTTCTCGGATCCTTAATAAATACAAATCTCAGTTTAATTTAGTTTAAAGACGACTTCAATCAAGTGTAAAGATATCTTAATATATTATTATATAAAATATAATTAAATATAAAATTTTAAAGATCGTAATTATATTAAGTCAAATATATTCACACAATATGATATGCATATATTAACGGGTTAAGCATGTTATTTTTATATTAACCGATTAACTTACTATATAATAGACATAATCAAGGACAAAACTACCTTAAAGATTGAGAGGTAACCTTCAAAAGTTTTTAAAATTAAAATTATCCCTCACAATTTTGAAAAAAATTATAAATAAGTTGATGATGGCCCCCAAATTTGAATATATTTTAATCAGAACCCCCTACATTACAATTTACTTTCATTGTATTTCCTTTGCATTGTTCTAAATTAAAAATTAATTTCACATTTAAAATAATTGTAGAAAAATTAATAATAATCCTTTTAAATTTAAATACATTTTCATGTTATCTCATTTATATTTTTAATTGATTTTCATTTATATCCTAATAAATTTTAAATTTGGCCTTTTCAAATATAAAATTTTAATTTCGTCTCAGGATACATTCATATCCCAACTTAATTTCATATTGGATTAGTGTTATGTTATGCCCCCTAACCCCTAAGTCTAGCATTTTAGTTGGGCGAGCCAGACGAATTCCTCAGACATGAACACGAACAGTTGTAATGAGTATATATCGCTGCTAACTTGACCAGAATGAAAATGAACATATAGAAACATATGTTGTGGGTGTTTGGCCACCCAATTGAGTTGCCAAACACCATCGTTGGTGGAGTTCACTGTACAGTACCACTAACTTTCCAAGCCATGTTCATGTCACTCTAAACAGCCAACCAACTAATTTTTTTATCTAAAAAAAAATTGGGCATCCATGATTATTGGAATATCAGAGAAGGGATAATATTTTTGCCACCTTTTTAGAGGTTTCTAAGTTCAAAACGAAAAAAATAATAATGGAAGTCAAATCTATCAAATTAAATTAAATTGAAATTAATAATTTTATGATTAATTTGATTTGAAAATAAAATAAATAAAAAATTCAGTTTGATTTGTGATTTAAATTTTTTTTTTGTCTCAAATCAAAGCGAACCAAAATTATATATATATATATTTATTATTTTTTTTTATTATTACAATTAAATATATTTGATTTTATTTTATATACAATCATATATTTTTTTAATCTATTATTAATTTAAAATTAAAAAAAAATATCGTTGATGAAAACTAATTAAAAATAAATAAAAAAGTATAATTCTTAAGAAAAATATAAATTTTGGGTGTATTAATTAATGAAATAGATAAGTTTTAAATTATATAATATTGAATTATTTTTTAGATTTTTTATTATTAATATTTTATTAGTGTTTTTCCTAAAATAAAATAACAATAATTTATAAAAAAAATATATTTGATTTGAAACCGATAAATTAAAAATATTTAAACTGAATTAAATTAAATTAAACTGATGATTTGATTATATTGATAATTTAATTTGATTTAAAAAAATTTTAAATAAAAAAAATTAATTTAATTTAATAATAATTTTTTAAATTAATTAAACGAAATTGATATCAACCCTGCCTAAAAATTAAGACCGCTAAGTGACACTCAATTAAAAGAAATAAATTTAAATCTCACAGCTATTAATTGTCAAAAGTACACAACTGTAATAACTAGAGAAGCCAACTATATATGTACCACAAGAGTACAGAATATTCATTTTTATAATTAATTAAAACAAGCTAATTAAGTTTATGGAGCTCTGCAAAAATCTCTTAGCCATCCTCTTATTCCTTTATAAAGATAACAAAATGAGAATCTCTAAAAGACCCGAAATAAGTAAATAATCTATAAATCAAAGCAAAAAATTAAAAATAAAGAGGAAAGGAAAATTATAGGAAATCAATTTCCAATCGAATTTTTCCATCCTGAAGAGCATAAGCGAGTGAATCAGTTTTCAACACTTCATACGATCGACTTGGACTTGTAAATATAGACTCCTCTTTTATGGTCGAAATTTGAGGTGGTTTGGGACAGGTCTGTTGTTGTTGTTGTTGTGGTTTGTTAGTTTTGGCACATCGAATTTTGGTGAAGTGTGGAAATTTTGGAAGAAGAAAAAAAAAAGAGAGAGAAGAATGGAGTGGAGCGAGGATTTTTTATGTACAATAAAAAAGTTTAGTAACAACAATGACAAAATAAAAATATTATAATAAACCAACAAATAAAAATTAATGATTCATACAAAATTGAATTAAGAAACATATCAATGAATAGAAAAAAAAATAATTCCTCTTTCAAGTTGCACGAAAAAACAATGAACAATATGTTAATAAATATTTTTTAAAAGTTTTAATTAAATTCTAAATATAAGTAAAATTAGTATTAAATTTTATGGATATATGCAAACGTGGACTTATAAATAGATAAGTGTTGAAATTCACTTAAACAAAACTAATTAATTTATGTTATGTCTAATATCTACTTACTTATAAGTTATTTATGTACAATTGGACTTAGTCTATGACCTACATCAATAAACTGGTTGACACTTATTCACAAATAGATCAGCCAACATTTCTTTTTTAGTTTCGGTCCGAACTAATATCATCATCAGTTTACAACGGGAGTTCAAACATAAATCACAAAATCTAGTAAAACTCTAATACAATATTAAAGTTTATGAGTTCATACACATATGAATTTATAAATAGATAAGTGTTAGAATCTATTTGTACAAAATCAATTAACTTATATTTGGTCTAACATTCACTCATTTATAAGCAGGAATATTTGAGGTTTCGGTTTAGAGCAAATATTTTTAACCAAACTAATAAAATCGATTTTTAAATACTTCAACTCTTAATCAAATCAAATAATAATAAAAAATATTCAAATCAAAACTATTTGGATTCGATTTGAATGATTGATTTGGTCGGTTTGATAAAAATAATAAATAAATAAAATAAAAAATAAAGATATAATGAAATTTAACAAATACTAAAATAAAATCACATTAACAATCAACCTTATCAATACTATAAAAAAAAAGTTATATACTTGAAATTTATAATATATAAAATGAAATATTCCTAAAAAAAATTAGTAATGATGAAAATAACAACATAAAAATCCTCAAAAATATAAAAATTCAGGTTAAAAAATAAAAAGAAAATTTGAAAAATTATGAATAGTTGAACAATTAATTTAAATAAATTATTAGGAAATAATTAATTAGAGTATTTGAAAAAAAAAAAAAACTCTCTAATAACTCTCAAACTCTCCAATTAATACAATTTTAAAAAATATTTTAAAAAATATTAGAATATATATCTAAAATACGACCTAATTTTATTATATTATTGATTTTGTTCGATTTAATTAGATTTTTATTTTTTTAAACTAAAAATTCAGTTTATAAAAATTTTAAAATCGTAATCAACCATAAAATAATCTAAACCATAATTTTTTATTTAGATTTATTTGATTTGATCGGTTTGATTAATTTTTATGTAATTTTATTTATAAGTCATTTATATATTTTATCTAAGATACTTTTTTCTAACAACTAGGATTCTAAAATCTAAAGAAGATAAAAAAAAAAAAAAAGAGGAAAATTTATCATTTTGAAGAGAATAAGAATGAAAAAGGCGCGTAATTTTTATTTTTATTTTTTATTAATTATAGTCACTAGTGTAAGATAGTTGATGCTCATCAAATTAAGTGACAACTTAATTTTATGTCATTAAAATTAAATCAAAATAAAATATATTTAAATTAATTTTTGACAAATATAAATTTAGGTGAAAAATTGTCATGTAAAAATTTTTAAGTCACAATAATAAAAACTCATCAGATATTTGCAATTTTTATTTTATTAATTTGTTACAACTTTTCAAAAGTTGTCATGATTTTTAAATTTTTTTTTATTACAATCAATTTTTTATTATCACAATAAAAATATTATTTTGAATTATATAATAAATTAAAAATTATTATCACCGATTATATACTTTTTATGATAAAAATTTTAATAACTATAAAAATATTATCACAAATAAGTGGATTTCTATTAGTGATTATTTGATTTAATTAAGAGTTAAAATATTTTAAAATCGACTTTATTAGTTTGATTAAAATTTTTTATATTAAATTAATCAAATCAAATTATAAATACTCATGCCAATGTTATTTGTCATTAGATTCACCATAACAATACAAAAGTGACAAAATAAAATTTATCTTGATTAATTGTGGTGACAATAAGTTAGTCATAACAAAAAAAATTACTTATTCTATTACATGTTTCACAAAATTATATTTGTGACAAAAATATTTTTTTTTTGTGAATGATAGTATTTTGTCATAAATTATATAAATTTTCTGACAAATTTATTTTCTCATCATAAAAATTATTACAATAGTACATATTGTAACAAAATACTTTTTTATTTAAATAAATAATTTGTCAAATTAGTTTATATGACAAAAATATTTTGTTATAATATGTATTATTATATATTGAGAAAACCCTATTTTTGTGACAACAAACTTATTAAAAAAAATTTATTGTAGCCAACCTGGTGATAAGTTCACTAAAAATAGATTATGATAAAATTAGCCTTTATTATTAGGGTTGTCAACGATTTTGATAAAGTTGGAAATCTGAAAATTTTCAAACTGAATTGAAATTTCAGAGATTTTATTTTTGAATTTTTGATTTCGAACTAAATAGAGAAAATATTCGTACCGAATTATTCCAAAAATTCGGTATAATATAGTTCGGAAATTTAAACATTCGAGAATTCGGTTTCAATTCGGATATATTTCAATTCGGTTTGGATGTTTAGATATTTTAATTTGATTCGGTTTAGATATTCGGAAATTCGGTTCGAGAATTTGAATATAATTTTATAATATTTATAAAAAATATTATAAATTTATAATTATATAAATATAAACATATGTATAAATAATAATAAATACCATATATTATAAATTTATAATTATATAAATACAAAAATATGTATAACTATAAATTTATAATTATATAAATATATATAAATTATTTAATAGGTTGAGAGATTTGGAGATTCAGAATAATTCGGATATAGTACGGTTCTCGATACGAAGATCAAAATATTTCTGGATTTGTCTTGTTATATTAATTCAATTTTGATTCGATTTGATTAATTTTTCGAGTCTTAGATATTTTCTTTCCCATTATTTTTTTGGTTTAGAGATTCAGATCGATTTGAGATCCCCCACCTTCAATGCTCAATCCTATTTATTATGACAAATTAATTAATTACAATTTTCTTGTAGCGCAAATACCAAAATTGCTTAGGAAATTTTAGGAGAGTGAACAATGATTCAAGCATTATTTGAAGAACTTAGCCAATGTAATTTTATTTACAATATGAAATATGAAGAAAATGGTCATTTGACAAATTTAATTTTTTCACATCCCACTTGAATTATGTTAACTAGTAGCTATTCAAATGTGTTTGTCATGGATTGCACATGCAAAACCAACAAATACAAAATGCCATTACTTGATATTATAGAGATCTCAAGTATCAATTCTATTTTTGCAAAATGAGGGAAATGATGATTTATATATAGGCTTTGGAAAATTTTCATGATATATTGGGGGTTGAAAATGATTCAGCTGTTATTGTATTTGATCGAGAATTATTAGCTTTGATGAATGCTATTAAATTGTCTTTCCAAGAACTGTGAATCTTTTCTGTTTGGCATATTGGGAAAAATATTCTTAGAAATTACAAGGGTCACACTATGAAAAGGAAGAGGATTGGCTTAACTTTTTGTCTAGTTGGATAAAGAATACTTTATTGATGTACACTTTCAATGGAGGATTGATGATAGAAGCTTCACTAGTACTGATAGTGATGATTAAAAAATCCAATTCAATAGAATTTCAGAAGGGTTACAAGAGAAATACTATCAACTGCCTCATTCTAAATAGGAACATGTCAAAACAAATTTTACAATTTTTAAACACTTCATCGCCTTTGCTCCTTGAACCTGAAATTCAACCTCACAATGGTAGTTCATCAAATTCAAAGAAAAGGAAGAACAGTAGATCCACATGATGAGATCCTTCAGCATTTGAAGTTGTAGAAGTGAGGAGAAAATGCAGTGCATGCAAAACAGTTGGTCATGGTTGAAGAACTTGTCCAAGGATATCTACCTTGACAGATTCAAGCTCTCATGTCTTCCCAATAAAATGCTTAAAACACTGAGTATTGAATAATTTTATAGTAAAATCAATGTTACTCTTTACGTCAGTATATATTCCTGTATTCGGTCATTAGCCCATTGTATAATTTGATATATATATAATAAATCTTGGAAATTAATGTGTGAGTACAAATAATTCTTTAAGTTTGTGTTCAACTTGACACAATTGAAAAATTAGATTTGATGTGTTAATTGCATATACTATAGGCAATAGTAATAATAACAAAAGAAAAGAAAAACAAGTGTCTAGGAGACAAAGGCAAGTCAAGTTTGTAGATTATAGCACTGTATCAAAACATTAGAAAATTATACAAGTGGGTGGATATAGAGATATTGCAATTCCTAATAATTATGTATAACTATATAACAACAATTCTTTGTATTTTTATATGAATAAGTATATAATTAGGAAATTCCCAATTGGGTTTGCATTGGGTTAGTACTATAGATATTGACCAATCCAAGATAGAAACATTTTGATTTGGGTATTTCTAGTTGGTTAGAAATTGTGGGAACCAAAAGAGAAGCAAAGTCTTGATGGGCAATGAATTAATTTAATTTATATAGTGAAAGAGATTTCTCATCAAGAGACAGATACATCTTTTTGAAGAGATATAGATGATTCTTATGGACCTACAAATTAAAAAGAAGTTGCTTTCAGGGTCCCTTGGCCTCCTCTTGCATTCAAATTCATTTACTAATAAATTGTTGTATCAAACTTTAAGAATTGAAAGAGATAAACATCTTTTTCAACTTCTACATCATCATAAAAGATTTGAGTCAAGCATCATCTATGCCATAGATTCTCTAAAGATTATTATTCATGTCTGATCCTCTCTTGCAATAAGCTTTATGTGGTCTAAATTCAACTACAGTTACTCAATGGTTAAATTGCCTTTTTTTTCTCCTTAGTACCCCCTCAATGTATTAATGGTTTCCAAATAATTCTTACAATAATGAATGAAGATAAGAATTGGGAGCTGGAGACTTTTTCTTCCTTTTTTATGGAAATATTATATTATGGGTTAGTTTTTAGTCGATTATAGTAAGTATTTATTTCTTTGATTTGGCCAAAAATATATTATCAATATAAAAAAAAAAAAAAAAAGATATTAAGAAAGAAATATCAAGATTTTAACCCTGATTTTTTTTTACATTATAAAATATGTATTTAATTATTAAATTACTAATCCAATTGTATCATAAAAATAGGAAATATATTGCGTCCGTTAAATTCCAAGATGAGTCAGTTTCAATTTGAATACTTTGATTTACATTCGAGAAGTTTGAGTTATGAGTTGATTGATACTTGGAAAGAATTTTAGGTTATATGCGGATTAATTTGAGAGTTTTTTGGTTTTATAAATTCCAATAGGTAATAATATTAATTTTTATTTTAAATTGAATCAAACTCAATTATATTAGAAAATAATATTTTATTATGAATTGGTGTCTCTTTTACAAGTATTTAATAGGTATATATATAATAATATGAGGCTAATTAAGGAAAGAAAATAGTATAAGATGTAGTACAAAGTATAATTAAATAATGTAATATATTCTAATACCCCCTCAAATTTAAGGTGGTAAAATAGGAATCAACTTGAGTTTATTAAGAAGATCCTGAAATCATCTAGGAAGATGAGTTTTTGTGAAAATGTCAGATGTCTGATCAACTGAGGAAATAGAGTGCGGTTGAAGTATACCACAATCTAAGTATTGCCAAACAAAATGACAATCGTTTCCTATATGTTTAGTGCGCTCATGAAAAACATCATTATGGGCTATTTGAATGGTACTACGATTATCATATCGTAAAACTGTGGGAGAAGAATGCTCAAGTCCCATATCTATTAGTAACCATTGTAGCCAAAGAAGTTCGGAAGTCGCATCAGCAAGTGCTCGATACTCTAACTCAGTGCTAGAGCGAGATGTAATAGTTTATTTCTTACTGCGCCAAGAAATAAGAGAGTCACATGAGAAAAAACAGTAACCTGTGGTTGAGCGATGATAAGTTGGGTCACCTTATAAAAAACAGTAACCTGTGGTTGAGCGACGATAAGTTGGGTCACCTGCTCAATCAACATTGAAATATCTAAAGAGAACAAGAGAAGAAGTAAAAGAAAAATGCACACCATGAAGAAGAATGCCTTTAATATACCGTAAAATATGAAGAACGACAACAAAATGGGTAGTTCGAGGTGCATAAATAAATTGACTAACAATGTGAACATCGTAAGTAATGTCTGGTCGAGTTACTATAAGATAAACCAAACATCTAACTAATTGTCTACAGAGTGTATGGTCAGAGAAAAGAGTACCATCTGTAGTGGTAAATTTGACATTAGATTCCGAAGGGGTAGAACCTACCTTATTATTAATAAGACCAGCTCGGGAATGTAAATCAGATGCATACTTGGCTTGTGACAAATAGTACCCATCAGATGTGGAAGATACCTCTAAACTAAAAAAAGTAACTGAGATTATCCAAAATTTTCATTTCAAAGTGCTTACTAAGATAATTCTGGAGCTGAGAAATGCCAACTATATCATCACTAGTTATAATCATGTCATCCACATAAAGTAATAACAAAACTATAGCTTTACTAGTGCAACGTATGAATAAGGCCGAATCATAAGAACTAGAAGTAAAACTAAGTTGAGCAATAGTAGTACTAAACTTGGCATACCATGCACGTGGAGCCTGTTTAAGGCCATACAGAGCACGCCAAAGACGTCAAACTTTATGTGGAGGATGAGAGTAACCAGGTGGAGAATGCATATAAACTTCTTCATCAAGTTCACCATTGAGAAAAATATTTTAAATATCCATCTACAGTAGAGACCATTTTTTGGCAGATGAATAGCTAACAAGCTGCAAACAAAGGTCAGGCGAGCTACATGATGAAAGTTTCTTCATAAGCAATGCCATATTTTTGAGTATAACCTTTAGCTACTAAAAAAGCCTTATATCGTTCAATAAATCCATCAGAGTGAGTCTTAATCTTATAGACCCATTTACAGCCAATAAGAGACTTATTTGGAGGAGGATCAACTAAATCCCAAGCATAAGTTTTCTCCAAAGCTTGTATTTCGTTAGCCATAGCTTGCTGCCAGAGAGGGTTAGTACTTGCTTCATGATAAGAGTGAGGTTCATGCAAAGAAATTATGGTAGAAAAACAATGATAATCTTAAAGATGGTGAGGAGATTCTCTTACTCTAGTAGAACATGAGGAGGAACATGATCTGTAGGATTAACAGGATCTGTAGGTGGAATATCATCAGGAGAAGGAGCTGGAGTAGGAATAGTATCAGGCTCAATAGAGCTAGCTAGATCAGAAGTAGGAAACAACTCAACAGAAGAATTAGTGAAAAATAATAGAGAAGTAGAAGGAAAAATTTAAAATTTAGACAATACAAAAAAATAGTATGCTCCCAAAAAGTAACATATCTAGAGATACGTAAATATCGAGAAATAGGATCCCAATATAGAAAACCTTTGTGTTTTATTTCATACCCAAGAAAACAACATAAACAGGCATGAGGTTCAAGTTTATTATGCTCATGAGGATTTAGAAGAACAAAACAGACACATCCAAATACTTTGAGAGATGAATAGTCGGGAGAGATACTATAAAGACGGGTAAAAGGATCAATGTTATTAAGAACAAGAGTAGAAAGTCGATTTATGGTGTACACAATAGATAAGACAACTTCTCCTTAAAAAACTTTCAGGACAAGAAGCATAAAGAAGTTGAGCACAAACATAATCAAGAATATGACGATGTCTTAGCTCTGCCCTACCATTTTGTTGAGAGGTATGTGGACAATACTGTTGAATAAGAGTGCCTTGTTGATTAAGAAATTTGAGAAGAATAGAGTCTTGATATTTCATGGCATTATCTGTGCGAATAATTTTAAGAGGACAAGAAAATTGAGTTTGAATCATAGTAACAAAATTAATGTATACTTGAGATAACTCAGATTTGTGTTTTAAAAAATATATCCAAACAAATCTAGAATAAACTTCTACAAATAAAACAAAATAACGATAACCACTAACTGTAGAGTGAGGAGCAGGACCTCAAATATCAGAATGTATCAAATAAATTTTTTTTTATCATAAATAGAATTACTAATATCAAAAGATAAAGCATATTGTTTTGCAAGTTGACAATGTAAACAATCAAATGAGTCAAATTTTGAAATTCCTAATAATCCACTAGATACTAAAGATTGAAGTTTCGCAGCAGATGCATAAACCAAATAAAAATGCCACTGATAAAGTGGAGACATAGAAGTAATAACCGATATATTTTTTGACACTGGTATATAAAGAGAAGTGAGCTCAAATAATCTTCCCACTTTGCGTCCCATCCCAAGAATCTGTCCCATTTGCGGATCCTGTACCTTGCAACCAAAAGGAGAGAATGAAATAGTGAGATCAAGTTCACACAATTGACCAACACAGACAAGATTCAAGGCTAGATTAGGAACAAGATAAGTGTCAGGAAGACTAATATGCGAAGTGTTTGCATATCCAGTATCAGTAACAGTCATATGACTATCATCAATAGTATAAATAGGCGGAAGAAAAGAATTAGGTGTCTTCATAGAAAATAAGGAAGAATTTGGAGTCATATGATTGCAACAAGCAGAATCTAAAAATCAAAAAGTACCTGATGTGACAGACAGGGCAACAGAGGTAGAGGTATTGGAGGATATAACATGTTTAAGTATATTTTCAAGTGCACTCATAGAAAATGAAGACGATCCCTCTGAGGTAGCAGCAATGATTGAATAAGTACCATATTTGGAGCCATACCGAGATATAAAAGATTCTCCTTTAGACTTAGATGGTCGAGTAGGACAATTTAGTACAATATGGCCTAGCTCATGACAGTATTTGCACTCAATAATATGATAATCAGAAAACACATGACCATATTTATTGCAATTCTTACAAAATGATGGATCTGAGTATTTCAGAGCTGAGTGAGAAGTAGCCAGGACAACATTTGTAGATGAGGATTTATTTAAACCAATGCAAGTTTCTTTAAAGTTGATTTCCTTAACAACAATTTCAAATATAGGCAAAGGATCCTGATGTAAAAGAGCAGCACAAACTGACTCATATTCAAGTCGAAGAGCCATAAGAATCTGAATTAGGTTAAGATGATTGAGGCTAATATTGGTATGAGTCAATTGATTCCATATGGGTTGTATAACAGCAAGAAACTCATTAACATATTGACCTGACTCCTACTTAATGTTATTAAGAGTAGTAAGCAATTGATAATAACTAGCTATGCTAATTGTCTTATAGCGAATTACTAGAAAATCCCAAACAACTTTTGTAGTATCAAATTTAGCAAATTGAACATGAATAGCAGGAATGAAGATATTACTAAATCAAGTTATGATTTGGTGATTTTTACTATCTCAATCTTCTAACTTTTTATCATATTTAGTAACAGCTTCTTCTGGTTTTCTAAGAGGTTTAGTGATATTTTCAATAACTATGCATCACAATTTGCAATCAATTAAAATATTTCCATTCGTTGAATTCAAAAATTATAATTAGACCCATCTAAAATAATTATTATAAGTCTATCAAACTCAATTTTCTCCATATCACATATTCCTCACATAACACCAAAAAAATAATGATTGAAATAAAACCTGACTATTGATTGACTGGGCAGATCTACAAAACCTATGACAAAGCTTCAAGTCTAGCAAAATAAAACTGATGACGATGGCCACAACACGGTTTTTAATTCAAATAGAGAAGGCAATGGCTACAAATTCTTCATGCAAACCGATTGTATCTAAGCATAGTAGATGATTGGCCACGGATACTTAAGCAAAACAGTCAAGGATTCAACCAAAAATAACTCAAACAAAGCAATTCAGATTCTTTGTTTCATTTAATGTCCTATCTCATGCTTCATATAATTCTATACGTGTCACATTATTTTTTTAAAGTGTTTTAGCAATAAATAATTTTTCATTGATAATGTAATACACATAAAAATATGTGGGACAAAAAATAACATACTAAATAAAATAGAAGATTTGAATTGCAAACAAAGACAATAGCCAACCGAAAATCAAATATGATAATACAAAGATCAATTCAAAACTCAAAAATTGAATTAGGAAGCCAAGAAAAAAAAAATAGGATTGAGAAATTGATTTAGGACAAATAAAGAATAGAAAAAAAAAAACCTCTGATTCTATATTAAAAAATAATATTTTATTATGAATTGGTGTCTCTTTTATAAGTCCTTAATAGATATATATACAAAAGAAAATAGTAGAAAGTATTTAAACAATGTAATATATTCTAACAAACTAAATATATTTGGAGATGGTGTAAATTTAGACAAAACAAATTGAATTTGCATATGCTTCATAATATATCATCTCAATCGATGTATTGCATATTTTATAATCTTTCTTGTGAAGATAGTTTAAATTTTAACCTGTGTATGCAACAAGTGATCCTTCAAATATGTCTAGTCATGATAAATGCAGTATTAATAAAATTAAAATGTGAAGTTGTTTATCTATAAACCATGCTATGTCAAAAAATAAATAAATAAAGGTAGTTAGTGAAGGACTTTTCCCCAATTACCTAGGAATTAATTAAGTAGGGTTTATCTTTTTCCAGAAAAAAATTTAGGGTTTATGGCACCTGTAACCATAGTCTAGTATATATATATATATTTTAAATGAATAATAAATTTATGAACTAGTATGTATAATTAAATTTAGCTATTACTCATTCGTCTGATAGATATATTTCTAATTTTATAAAAATTAAAAAAGTGATTAATTTGATTAAAATAATAATTTATATTTAATTTTTTCTATAAATACTCTTTTATTTATATTAATAAATGATTACATTGGAAATAACTATTGTTTAATTTTTTTAATACTAAGTATTAAAATCAATAAAAATTTATTATTCAAATAAAAAAAAATTAAAGTTTCATTATTAATTTACATGTCAGCAGCTCAAATTTTTTATTGTTTAATGATGAATGTGAAAAGACAAATACATATTTTGATTAATAATAATTTAATAAAATTAATTAATAATTTATTGATAAAATATGGTGCATTAATGGCAAAATATACTTCATCTATTTTTTTAACTGTCGATTTATAAATTTATTCATTTTAATTTTTAATTGTCATTTTAAATTTTCAAAATAATATTTATTTATTTTTTTCTACTTTAACGTTATAGTATTTAATTAGAATATAGTAATTTAATTTAAAATATCTTTAAGAATATAAGGTTAAATAAGTTATTTTAAATCTAATTAATACGTGTCTTAATTTGTACGTAAACATTAAATGATAAATAAAAAAATAAAGAGAGTATTAAATAAAAATAAATTAATAAATTAACTATAATTTAAAAAAAAATAACTTATAATATGAAATGGATGAAAAAGAAAAGTAAATTTATATTTTTTGGACAACAAGAATATTGGTGATGACTATTTATTATAGTAAGATCTTGTTCCCACGGATGGTACCCTAATTGGAAATGTGTTATTCCATTTTATTGATTATTATTATTATTGTAAGTATACTTAATAATAATTATAATGATGTTGATTATTGTTATTGTAATTATACTTGATAATAATTATAATAATATTTTAAAAGAAAATTCTAACCATAATTGTCAGATTTGATTCGATTCGTGATCGGTTCTTAAATTGAACATATTGGTTCAATCATAAAATCTAAAAATCAATTTATAAATCCAATCAAATCACATAAAAACTTCACTTTTTCTAAAGCCTGTTAAAAATCAGTTTATCCAATCAGAAACTTGATGATCTGATCAGGAATTTCACGGGTTGTTTTTTTTTTTTTTTTTTTTACCAATTAGTTTTTGTAGTGTTGTAGTTTATTAATTAATTAAGTACAGTACTAGATTATTATTCAACATTTCATCAGAGTGAAAACATAAAATATATGTTATATATTTATTTTAATTTTATATTATAAGTAATATAATATAATATTATTAATTATTAATTTATTATTTCATACATATGAAATGAATATTACTATATATAAATATAAGAGTATAATGAAAATAATTTAAATACCTATTATCATATTTAATCTAATAAATAAGTACGTATCATAATTTAAGTAAATTTTAAATTTGAATTTCTTTTGTTTTTAAATTGAAAATGATAATAAATAAAATCTATAATTGTTAATTACATAATATTTAATTATGAAATTTTTATATCATTAAATGAACATATATGTACATATATTTTTCACCATTACTTTTTCATTAATTAATTAATTATATTAAAATTAAATTGAAAAGGTTGTTAATTATTATAATTAAGTATAATATATATGATAAATAATTAAGTTTCTTTTAGATTTTTGTTGATATTAATATATTAAAATTTATGTTATTTTGGAAAAGTTAAAATTTATATTAATTAATTAAAAAGAGAGATACATGAGAATAATATAAAAATCAGATAAAAAAATACACATTCTTAGTATATTTTTATATCATCTAGCTTAAGTATTAAAAACAAACTCAAATATAATAAGAGAAAATAAACCACCAATCCATGGATGGATGTAGAGTCATGGAATCTCTTTGCAACATCAAGAAGTCAATCACTTGATATAGACCTTGAATATTAAATAGACTGAAGCAAACTTCAAATATACTTTGGCCGCTTATAAAAATAATTTTTTATATGAAAAAAAATATTTTTTTAAAAGTAATATTTTTAAAAATAATTAACTGTATATTTATGTTTGATATAATTTAAAATCTGCTTATAAACTCATAAAGATATTTTTGTCTACTAATTTTTTAAAATTAACTACGTGTTTAATATAAAATTCAGCTATTTTGAAAATTTTCAATTTCTAACTTAGCTAAATAGTTGAATTTTTACTATCCAGATAATTGCTTTTATTAATTTTGATATTTATCAAATATTATAAACTGAGTTAAAATCAATTTCTCACCCAAAAAAATTATTTTTTTCTTTTTATAAGTTATGCCAAACGAGCACTCTATTAATAACTAGTGAACAGTTAAAAAAATAACTGATATTAAATCCATTTTATCATTAGGTAGGCCGAACCAAAAAGAGACTATTGTCAGAAAATCATTTTGATCACCGAATAAATCAAATAAAAATCAAGATATATCTGAAATCATCATGAATATCAAACTCAAAAAACTCCAAAAAGGAAAGCACAAAAAGTCCCATATAAGGTTAGCATACATCATAGAAACCAAAATACAAGGAAAAAGAACACAAAAAGAAAAAATTAGCAAAAAAGGGACCGATCTTACTAATATAAGGTAAAAAAAAAAAAAAAGGCTTTGAGCTGTTGCCGGCCATTTATCCATTCACGGGGAGGGAGTTCTTGGAGGATAGACAGCGGCGAGGACAGAGAACTCTAGAGCAGCATGTTAAAATTTATGTTGAATATTATTATATTGAGATATAATATTATTATAATTTTTTTATTTATGTTATTATTTAATTATAATTATATATATATATATTATATTTACTATAATATTATTTAATATTTTATTTTAATTTTTACTAAATTTTAAACTTTTGATCATTTATTTTCATGTGATTAAAAGTAGGATCGAGTTTGAAAAGAATGATCCAAATCAATATATAATCACACCTAACCTATTATCTATGATTGGAACAAAAATGCTCTCCACATGGGTATGAGTTAAATAATTCTCTCAAGCTGTGAACTGAGTAAAGTGGGGGGCCTCTGATTATATGTTGTCAAATATATGCAAGTTGGGCATGATTATATATATATTCATAATAAATTTTTTAAAATACTAAATTATAATTAATTGAATGTATAAAAAATTGCTAGAATAAGAATAACTTAAATTTTTTTTTTAAGTATAAAATCATATATTATAAAAATTTATCACGAATCAATTATAAAATCGCATTATAAAATATTAATATATTTTACCATTTGAACCACGTTCAGATTTTCTCTTATATATACAAGACACAGAGGACCATGTTGAAAAGTGGATTAGCTACTCTTGTTACTTGAAATATTGTTTGACCCAATTTGCCAGTGAACTTCCCAATTAATTGGTTCTCAAAATCATTGCAAATGGTATTAAAAAATATAGATTTTTACAAAGCAAATTTGTCAACAATTTTGAGATTTTTTCCTAAGAATCTCTTTACTTTTGTCTCTCTGTGTTGGGGTCTAAGCTTCCTAAAGCCAAATAAAGCCTTATATAAATTACATACGAGGTCTTAGAAACTATATAATATTATATTATATAATGAATCAATAAATTAATTAATAAATGCACATGGGTTTATGAAATAACATATGATTCTAGCAAGTTAGCATTGCTATAGGCATGTTATTTCTACTATGGTTGAGGATTTTACTTCTTCTTTCTTTTTCATAAACTAAATTTCTTATGAAACTACACTATTCCTAACTATTTTTTATAATAGTTATGTTATAAATCAAATAATAATTAAAAACAAATAATAGTGCCACCGTGTGAGGCACAAATTAAATTCATGTCAATACATAGTCACATCAAATAATATAAGATTCTTATATATATGGTTGGTAATCAATCAAAGTGAAAAATATGTGTATATATATATACATATATGCTTGGTGACTAATTAAAATGTGCATCATGCATTAGAACTATATACAATGGATCTGTAATGTTTGCCTTCTTTTTTTTTTTTTTTTTTTGTTAGGTTGAAATGATTTTACAAGATACTGTACTACTATTTATGCATTTTATATGTTTTTTTTTATATATATACATGAAGAATCAAGACAGAATTATTATGAAACCAGAAAGGATCGATCATGGACCCCCCCAATCCCAATGGCTTCCATTAAAATATTTAAAACTTTTATGTATAAAATTTTTCAAATCAAAATTTAAATTTCTTATATAGTGATTACTATTTTTACAGCTTTTATTATTATTATCATAACTTAATAAGTTTATTCTGTATCATTAATTAACTGTGTTAATAGTAATATAGCCTGTGAAAATAGTAATGTGATTCTCATATATACCCATATATAAATTTTTTATTCCAATTAAAAAAATGTAAAAGTTTCTTTATTGAAACTATTATAACTACTATTTTCTTGTTATTGCTTTTGTTTAACATTTAGGATCTGTTGAATATTGTTGTTGATTAAATTTATTATTACTGTTAATATTTAATTATTTTGTATATAATATCATGAATTAAGAAAATATTTTTTTATTTAACATGAAATTTTAATCGGTATTATACGTGGATCTTACTTGTATGACCATATTAGAAGAACTTCGAAATTTTAGTGAATTTATTGTTACACCATATTTGTTTTCATGTGTTATTTCTATATGGATTCAATGTATATATCCAAAATTATCCACATAATTATAATAGTATTGAAAAAAAAATTCTTACTTATGACTTAATCTAAAAAAATAATACTCTAATCACAACATAAAAAATGATGAACTTGCTAAATTGTTACAACTATTTAATCAAGATTATAATTTTTTATCCGTATTTAAATATAATTTAATAGTAAATATATATTTTTTAAATAATAAATTCAGAATAATCTTCTCTTCCAATAAAAAAAAAGTTTTTTTTTCATAGTAAAAAACAAGTCATTAACTCATTATAATTAAAAATCAAACTATTAGGAAAAAAATAAATAAATAAAAACAGTGAATATGAAACTATGAAGTGGGAGTGGTGACCAAAAAAATATGCCTAAAAAAATATTAAAAAAACTGAAGTCAACCCTCCCTCTGAGGATGACGTCATTTTACACGTCAGCATCCAGCTCGTTGTCCCTTTTCCTTTGGAGCTTCCACAGTTTATAAGTCTCATGGGCTCTGAAGCTCTTTAGCTTCTAGTGTCTTTGCTCTTCAAAATCTCTCTCTCTCTCTCTCTCTCTCTCTCTCCATTTATACGGTACCTTTTTCCTCCACGCGCTATGTACGGTCACACTGGCACGACATTCTCACGCGCCGACTTTGCCCTCGGCAATTTCCCTCCCTCTCCCGACGGCGCTGCCCCATCACCGCTCCTTTCGGGTCAGGTTTTGCCGGCAGCTCACTTAATCATACCGGACCAGTTGGCTCTAGGAGAATTAGATTTGGGTGGCAGTACAAATATTGGGTGTCGTATCTATAGTTCACCGAGTTCACCGACGAGTTGTGGAACGACTCAGCAACCGAGTTTGATTCAGAGGAGTATTAGTAATCATTCTCTTCAAAAGAATAATGGGTATCATTGTCATTTCATTTTTCATCAGGATTTTCTCGACTTGGAGAGTAGCCCTGTGAGGAGAGTTTTTAGCACTGGAGATTTGCAGGTAAATACAAGTATTTTCAACATAATTTTTTAAGATTTAATTAGTTTTTATTATAAAAATATAATAAAAAATTTAAATAAATAGTTTACCACAATTAAAGGTTTTGTCTAAATTCCTTTAATTGTTGTGTTATAGAACATTAATTAAATGGTTAATGTGGTGCAGCATGTGCACAAGGCAGACAGTCCATTATCAAGTGAGAGCAGTATTATAATTGAGAGTATGACCAAAGCATGCAAATACAGTCCAGAAGAGAAGAAAGAGAGAATTGAGAGGTACAGAAGCAAGAGGACCCAGAGGAACTTTAACAAGAAGATTAAGGTCATTAATTTTTTCAAATCCTTATTAATTATTTTTATTTTAAAATACAAAAATGCTTTATGTCAAATCCAACTATTTGATTAGAGTTTATTTGTTTGAATTTTGCGCAATTAGGATGACAAATTAGATAAATTATTATGTAAAATAGAATTATGTTTTTTTCATATAATTATTTTTTATTTTAATTACATATATATTTATTTTTATATGAATAATAAGAGTTATTCTCGTACTACCTATTAATTTCTCAATAAATTATAAACTCTTTATTAAGTGACTAATAATAATAAATTTAGTGTCTAAAAATCATTAAAATAGATCTATATGTGATTAAAATAGAAATATACTCATATAAATTCATTACGTATAAATAGTATGTTTTAATTAAAATATTATTAAATAGAATATGAATATATTCTTGCTATGCACACTAGGGTTTCATATGTGATTGAATTAAAGATTCATATGTGCGATTCATTTTTTATATGAGTAAAAATAATATATTTATGTTGTACATAATTTCAAACATAATCCAATTTTTTATCTTAATTAACCTATGCTATTAGTAAAATATATGTAACATATGAAATGAAAGAATACTTTAATATGAGAATATAATGGTTTTGATCTAAACAGTCTTATTTCTATTATCATATTAAATTATTAGTATCGTCGCTATTGATTATATTAATGATTCGTTTATTTTCATTTAGTATGCTTGTCGGAAAACATTGGCAGATAGTAGGCCACGGATTAGAGGTCGGTTTGCAAGGAATGATGAAATTGATAAAAGTCCTCAAGCTCAATGGAGCAATGTAAGTGGGGAAGAAGATGAGGAATTTTATGATCATAATTGGATTGATTTTCTGGTTGCATTTTCAGCAAATTCAATTCCTTAATATTAATCTTTCATCAAAGAGGACTCAATATAGCTATTCCATATCCCCTTTTTCTTAGTTTCCTAGTATTCTACCAACTATTATTATGCAATTTGAAGTAGGGGAATGTAAATATAGTTTGTGTTACTTTGATTCTAATATATTGTTGTTTTATTATAATGATAATTAACTGTAGACAATGTTTAACATTTGAATTTCCAACAATTAATAAAAATGCTTTTTTATCGCCATAATTAATACATAAATATTAAATTTATATTTATATTTTTTTTATATCCGTAGATAATTAATTATAACAGTTAACTCAAATAAGTTCGACATCTTAAAAAGGAGAAATGAATTACAGTATAAAAAATGCTAATTGAAGCTTACACAAGGTTTTGGAAAATGAAATTATACCGAACTTTTTTTTGTAATGAAACAACAATATAATCTAAAAAGATGTAAACAAAGTCATTATCTTGAAGAAAGAAAGATTCATAGGGATAATTGGTTATGGTAACAATCGCAATCATCAACGCACTCACACTAAGGTCGTCTTAGCATAGAGAGAGATTTCATTGGTTTTTTTGATGCTTTTTCTTTGCCTACCAAGCCTAATAGCGTGGACAAAGCAAAGTGGGTATGCAATTCTTGTATATATACATATATGGGTTGGAAGCATGTGCGTTTGTCAAAGCTTTTGCATGCGTTTATGGTCCTATATATCAAAGGTCTTGGAAAGTGAATATGATTGTGATTGTGATTGTGATATGGCTATGAATTAACTCAAAATTGAGGACTATGAATTCGACAGGCACAAACCCTACCTAGTAATCAAGTATCTTGCAAGAGTGCTTTAATCCATCATATATTTTACGTAAAAGATTATAATTCAATGCACTAGTATGTATATGTAATTGGTATAATTATATTTAAAACATTACAAATGACATGCATTTATAAAATGTGTTAGGTGTCGTGATGGAGAAATGTCCAATATTACAGTATATCTTTATAAGTAAAATATTAGCATTTGGTAGGTGCTAGCAATGAAAATACTGTTAGTTTGTTGATTCAAATTCACAATTAATCAATGAAACTCAAGCCAATAGTTCACCATTTGGTTATCAATCATCTATGAATGGCAGTGGCTATTCCCTTTTTTAGATGGATAGCATTTTTACCTAACTCAAAAGGGTTGGGGAGATGAGAATATTTAGTTAATTACTTGAGCTTTATTGTTCTTATGGGGAACTTGAGAATGGACAACATGCATATATATTATATGAGATAATCATAATCTAGACCTCAAAATAATAATAATAGTCCTCAATAAAGTTCCCATTAAAAAAAAATCTAGAAAAATCAAAACACTCTTCTTATTTTTTCTAAAAGGCTCTTTTTAAAGGGTTTCTTTGGCTCTTTTTAAGAGAGAGAGAACAATAATATTATATTTAATCATTAATCATTTGGTTGCTTATGCTAGTTACTAAGTATATGTGATAATTAATTAATTAATCAAACTAGACACTTGGAATCTGTCTTGATCTTTTGATAAAGGCAATTACGTTTATAGAGGGAACCCATAGAAGTGGGAAGGCGGCGCTCTTGATTTTTGTCGGCCGGAGGCGACGGTGGGTTGCCCACTAAGATTAGATTTATTAAACTAATCTTCTTTTAATTAATTTCAAGCCTCTAATTATGTGTTTATAGATATATGCAATCATCAATATTCTTGTCTTAGAAGAACAAATATGTTTGCAAGTTGCAACTATTTATAATTAAGTGAAATATATGAACTAGTTTGGTAATTGCCAATTGGTATCCAGCAAACCCGTATGAGGTTCATACTTGATATAGATAATCAATAAACTAGCTCTAATATCATTACTAAAATACTGTAAATATTTTTTATACTGTCATAGACACCAATTTATGCTAATAGAATCAAGAATTGGGTTTTAATTAAAATTTTTTTTACTTGATTTTAAAAAAAAAAAAATTTACATAATTTTCCTTTTTTTAATATATATATATTACTTTATGAGGAAGTTGAGGATTCAAAGATGGAATACAACTTTGGTATGCACGAATAGTATGATAGAAATATTTTAAGAAATAAATGTGATACTTTGACCAGATGCAGTGCACTCCTAACATTGCAAATTCTATAAAACCTCTACAAATTTAGAAAGGGCATTGTTAATCATGATTATTGATTGCGGTAATTGATTAAGCAAAAAAGGGGGACAGGAGCCGCTTTGCTTCACAAACACTAAAATAAGAATAAAATTTAATGAATATGAACAAGAATTAAATTTAATGAATATGAACTAGCACATGATACCCAGTAAGTTGTAGGGCCAATTATTCATGATGTTTGGGTATAAAATTCGTTTTAAAAATGAAGTTTTAACGGTGTTTCAAAAAAATTAACATGTCTAATTTAAAATTTTCCTATTTTTAAACTTTAAAACGATATTTTGAATTAATCAACCAAACACTCAAAAAACCGTTTAATATTTTTTAAATTTCAAAACAGCGTTTCATACCTATTTTTAATATATCCAAATACCCCCTATACCAAAAATGACAAAACTGGCTTTCCATCATTTTGGCCTTAAAGATGAAAATAAAGACAAGAAAACTTCCAATTCCAAATCTTTATAAAACAAATTATATATATAAAAAAGATAAAACAAAAGGGCCATTAACTCATTATATTATATAATGGTCAATGTACGATCATTCACAGGACAGGAAAATTTCAATTACAGATGCATCTGCAAGATCTGATGACAAAATTTCATGTTAACGGTGGCCAATAATATAACTAGAAGAATTAGCATTACACTATACTCACTTCACGTTTCACGCGACCAATCAACAAGAAAATTTTAGAGGAGAGATGGAACTTGGCTACACTTTCCTCTTATGTTTAATTTTTTTAGACTTCCTTTTGAAAGAGAGAGTATTCAACAAACGCTTCAGAGGAAATAAAAGAGGTGGACGAGTTGCCCTCTGCTTTGCACTGGATTTCCCTACATAAATAAAGATGAATAAGTTGTCAGATTGGGATAGGAAAAAAATTAGGAAGATATAAGAAAAATTGATTAAATAGATCACGAAGAAAAAAAGGTTGGGAAAATCCATCCGGAAGCCCAGACTTGCACTTTTGAATACTGCATTATAAGGTTTTCCATTGGTGAGAGAAATTTTCAACATAACAGATTAAAAAATATCCACAAACCACACTAATTGCTTATGAGACAATGTCATAGCTGAGTTAAAGGAATAGGAACTTGAAAACCAAATGAACTTGAGAATAGAGATAAACATTCTGATATAATTTTTTAAGGACACCAGAGTTTGAGTAATGTTAGTATAGTATCCAACTTGTCACACTAATTAAACATGTATGCTCACTTTTTTCAGGTTTACTTGTACAACAAAAGAAATTGTTAAGAAAGGAAATTTTGAACAAAATAAAATCAATGAGAAATCCAAAAATAAAAAAAAAACAAAGATCAGAATAACATTATAATTGCTTATTAGGTGATACAGTAATAAAGTCACAGAGAGTAATCAGAAGAACTCAAACTGACTGAACTTGGCATAGAATATAAGCATCTAATTTCCTAGATGAATAATTAAAAATGCATCATCCATTCTCAAATACCATTTTCAGGAATGTACAGTTTGCATACTGCAAACACAGCATAGAATTCATCTTTAGAACACTAACTAAACTTGTACCTGATAAAGACGGGACCATGGTTGGATAATTTCTTTCAGAATCAGCTTCTCCATGCTTTTTTTCCCTCATTGTCCCCTCCTCCAATAGCATAAAATTTGCACCAAAAGAGTTGTCATTCACTTTCAAATTGCTGTCCAGACCGAGAGAACTTTCAGCATCCACATCTCCATGCTCTTGCTCTGCAATTACCACCTCCTTTGGGTTCTCCCAATTTGAATGTCCATACTCTTGTTCTTCCATTGCCACCTCCTCTGGTATGTCCAGATTTGCATGTCCATATCCTTTTTCTCCCATTGCCACCTCCTCTGGTGTGTCCAGATTTGTATGTCCATATTCTTTTTCTCCCATTGCCACCACCTCAGGTGTCTCCAGATTTACATATCTATGCTCTTGTTCTTCCATAGTCACCTCCTTCAGGGTCTCCTGATTTGCAACTGGAGAGATATCTTTAACCTTCATATCACCAGAGATTAATAGAAATGGAATATGATCTACAAATGTTATCATATCATCGCCTGGTTCCCTGAGTTGTTCTCTGCCCGAAACATTTTCAGTTGCAGGTGTACCTTCCTGATCTTTTATACCCATCTCTAGTATGTTTTTGTTTGTCAAAACATTTTGTATACTTAAAACTGCATCAGAACTTTGTGAACTCGTAGATTTGTCGATTTGAGGAGAAAGAAAGTTTGTGTTCTTAGAAATACTTTCTATTTTAGTATCAGCAGTTAACACAATTTCTGAAATTGTCGGACCCATTAAATCCTCATTTGGTCCGACAGTATTCAATTCACAACTAGTGATGTGCCTTTGTAATTCCAAATCATCCTTTTGAATTAAAATAGAAGGAAATAATACATCCGAGTCATTTGAAGTGGTGTTCGTAGCAACTCTAATGTCCTCAGTATTAGTTGAAGTTTTTGTAACATCACTTGGCAAATGTAACTCTTGGGAACTTCCATGATCAAAAGAATGAAACTTTGATGGAGAATTGCATAAAGAATTCCTATCTGTTTCAGAAACATCATGCCCACCAAGCTTTTCCAATACTCCAGTAGGTGCAACTGGTACCTCAGCTGCCTTTCTAGCAGTCAAAAAATTCCCACCATGTGATGGCATGCTGTTAATAACTGAAATAAAATCAATGGCTTTGACAGGATCGGATATTCTAGTGTTGGCAGCAAAAGACTTTTCAATATCCTCCAGTTGCAAATCTCCTTCACCACTAGAGATGGGATCCCATTTAAGCCAGGCCACAGATAAAGGGTCCTTCGAGTCAGATTTTTCATCAGATGACATTCGTTCCACCCTAATAGCTTCCTTGTAGAAGTGCTTTTTCCTTAAAGCATTAGCTACAAGATTCCTGCAAGATATTTAGGAAAAAAAATCCTAATTAATGCAGCTTGTTTATACAACTGCGAGAATTTTTACCTTTTGCAAGTTACTATACCTACAGTTCTTTGAAACAGCTTCTTTAGCTCGTTCAACAGAAAGCCCAAGCAAAGATGATAAGTTTGCAACATCATATGGGCCTCTAAGTTCATTTGCAGAAGGAGCAGCACTTGAGAAAATAAGATTCCTTCCTCGAGTCCAGTCCACCAGTAACTGGAATTCAGATAGTGTGGCTCAGATGATAAGTCAGATGAATTCATAATTCAGTCAGAAGTAAAAAACTAAATAAATGAAATCAAAAGAAAAATAAATAAACGAAATCAAGAGAAAAATAAATAAACGAAATCAAGAGAATTTTTCCTATCTGCAAAATGATCTAAATATTTGTATTTCTAGCCTCTTGACTGGAAAGCTCAATTAAAATCATTCAACACCAGAACATCAGACTTTGTCTTGAGAAGCAGCATTCGAACTTCATGACCAATTGCAAACAAATATGACCATTTCTCCCCAAGGACACCGCTTCAGCAGCGCCCACTAAGTAATGGCCTTTAAGGGTCCATGAAGCTTCTGAAAAGAAATTTTCCAAAACCATTTTCATCAGTTCAAGCCGCTCAAGCAAATGAAGATATGAACACCTAGTTGATCAGTGATAAATTTCAAAAGCCTATCTCCATTCAGATAATTTAATAAAAAAGTATTTTGCTCCCAGCAAGAGGAAGAGACTCGGCAAATAAAATGAAAATAGCAGAGAGAACTAAGTTCAGATCCTTGAGGTTGGCCACAACCACACTTGTAATTGCTATCTAAAAGGTATAGTTGCTTTACACATAGTCAATGCAATCTCACTGCCATAACAACACAAGCTTCAAGAATTTGAGCTTTTGTAATTGTATTCATATATGCACAAGCTTACGTAGTTAATCCAACCAATGATTAAAAGAATCTGTATAAATCAAACTTTCAATGCTCATTCCAGAAGCTATTTCAAAAGTATCAACCATAGCATTCAATGCCAAAAAAGCAAAGCATGCAGCAATGTTGGTGCTTACATTAGCATTACCAATTGGTAGCAGTTCTCCTCCGCAATAACATACATGTCTGTTCATCTGCTTGCTTCAAATAACACTAGCAACAACTCATAAAGGACATAAACTTCTAGGCCAAAACCATCTAGCAATATGCCAGCTTAAACACAGGAGCAAATCCAACGCATAATCATTTAAGCAATTAAATGCAGGTGTGGAATCACCATTCACCTGTCTAAGATGCTAATCTGTAGACTTTCACTAATAACTCTCCATTACCCATGTCTTCTTCACAGAAATATTTCAAGGCCTCTATCTATAAGCTCTGAATAAAGAACAGCTCATTTCTCCATAAAGAATGATGAATATACTTGGTAACCCATGTGGACTGTTTTGAAAATCAATCAGAAGAAATTGGACAAAATCTTAGTTTGCACGAAGTCAAGCATCTAAACTAAATGATAGGCAATCTATAAGGGCAAAATCCATTTGAAAACAGATAAAGTGGCAAGCAAGCTCTATCTTGTATGTCAATTGACAAAATGCGTTCAACTTTATCTTCGATGTTATTCCAGACAAAAAGCTTCCAGATGCTCATCTGATAAAATTTTGAGACAAAAATAAAAGGAAGAATACCTCCTTGGAAGTTAAAAATAAACCTACTGTGAAATTCTAAATGTGACTCAGGGTTACCTGACTAAGGTTAATCTACTCTAATTTTAACATGAAAGATTGAGCCTACTTTCTAATTGACAAAAAGTTTGAAGATGCTATCCAAAACCATTGTTATTCAATCAAGTTCCTTCAAATAGCTAAGGCCCCACCTTGTAAGTATACAATCTTCCAGAGAGACCAAATTCAAAGTGGACACCTCCTATAGCTTATTTATCTGAATTAAACCCAAATTTTCACCTGGAAGCCTTCTGACTCGATAAAATCATTATCCTCAACATGAACTCACAAGTGAGAGAAAATCTCCTGGTTGTCAAATTACATCTTTTCAAGCAATCAATTAATACAGAAAATAACATCACAACATTTTCCAGTTGTTTCTATTTTGCGACGTAGCAATTAGTTTACAAATCAATTCCTTCAACCTATCCACTTTTGGATTATAAAAATAGGCAGGCACATCATCTAGCCTTCCAGTATAATCTTTTATTACACCCTGTTCCACCTCATCTCATAAAAAAAACATGTATAGCAATGAACTTCAGGAATCTACGATAAAACTGTGTAACATTTTTTTTACACCTTCTTTCTAATGTACCAAAAACAAAAAGTTAAATCATTTTTATTGGTTTTAGAAATTCTCTCCAAATTTCTAACATAATACTCGAACTGTTTTATGCAAGCCGTATATCAAATTACAAGCAGAACTTTTATAGATGATTTCACCTATCAAAACTATCTCAAATCTCACCTTGGCATTTGGTATCATTTGCCTCCTGACTTGAACATCCAGAATAAGTTCAGAGTATGTAATTTCAAAGTAAACTCCTCGCTGCAAACCAAAAACCCAAAATAATGTTATCAACAAAAGAAACTTCAAACCAAAAGCAATAATAAGAATGATAACGAAAATGGATATCAGAAGAAACCTCCATAGCAGCTTTAATCATTGGCTGCTTCAATCTGAACGGCAACTTCTCTGAGAAATCAATAGCAATTATATCCACCTATAAAATTTTTATCAACCCAAATAAGAAAATCAAGCAATAATTAAGAATCAAAATTCATCTTACCTTAAATTAACTACAAACCTCAGACTTCTCACAGGCGTGATCAAAAGCGTTCTGATTAAGAGGCCTAACAGCAACCAAATCATAACTCCTCAAAATAGGATTTCCACCATTAAGCGCCTGACTCTGAGCAGGACTACCCACACAGACTGTCAAGCGCGTGTACTGACGAAAGGGGGAGGAGCGTGGGATACAAAGGAGGTCGCGGTGGAGATTGACGGAGGAGGTAAGTGAAGGAACCACATTGAGGAGTGAAGAAAGAGAGAAGGGCGTAATAGAACAACGGTCGCGATCGGACATCACGCCAGTGATCATGCGGTTGTAAGCGATTCCAGTGTAGCCAAGCTCCATGGCCTTGATTACTTGCTTTATGCGGGTCGGTTTTGAGGATTGGAAGGTTTCATAGGGTATGCTGAGGTCGAAGAACCCCATTTTTTTCGAAGAAAGAGAGGAAGAGAGGGGTTTTTCTAGGGTTTAAGACGTTTTGTGAAAGTTAATATAAGGCTTTGTTGGGTACACTAATTGTACAAAAAAATATTGGAGATAAATTAAACGAAGAGAATGAAGAGAAAACAAAAAAAAAAATCAAATTTCCTTTGAATCTGTTATTTGTGTAGGAAAGAAAACTAAGGAGCTTATAATTACCTCTTAATAGTCTTTTAATGACACGGTTTTTTAATCGATAAAAAATTATAATTATTTGATAAAATTTCTTTAACTTCGTAACAGATTTTAATGGATGAGATTTATATTTTAATCTGAAATTTAAATGATTAAAAAGTATTAAATTTTAAATTATTTAAATTTTTAAATTATTCAGGTCACTTAATTATTAAGAGGTATTTAACTATTAATTATTATCTAAATATTTTGCAAATAAATTTATATTTTAATAAAATTTTTCTCTTAAAATTTTAACCAAAAAATCGCATTTCCCCTTTTTTTTTTTTCTTTTTTTTTCTCTTATATGGTAACTAAATAAAGAAAATTTCTTCAATTTCTTTTTTTTTTTCTCTCATTTCTCTCAAAACAAACATAATCAAAGGCATGAATGTGAGAATGTGGTGGCACTCCAATGAGTAGCCAAGGAAAATGGCAACCAAGTATAAAGGTGTAAACTTCTTATGTTTTCCTTACAATTTCATCATATTTCTATAATAATTGGAGGGTAAAATTTGCCAAAATATTATATTCATGTCCTATTAGTTGGTGGTGGCCAAAATTTATACATTGTTATAATTATTAGTTTTGTTATTCGTGTAATGAGGCACATTAATATTTTTATGCGTTTGTATACACCTTGAAGGATGTGATGCCCTTTTGAAATATATTATAGATGAATCATTCGTAGAGTTCATACAATAAATAAAAACAAGAGAAAAATGATGAGCAATAATTAATTAGTCTTAACAAAGAATTTTTTTTCAGTGACAATGATGCAAGAAATGCCATCATAACAATCCACAAAATGAATTTTAGGAAGTGGAAGGCAAGGTTAACTCGCTTGCTATCAATACGGAGAATAGCATGCATGGACATAAAAGTAAGGAAAGTGGTTTCATCTTGATAATTATTTCGGTGTCACTAACATTTATTTTGTTGTGAATGAACTATAAATAGCCTCAACGTATTTAAAAAAAGATTTTAAGGTAGGAATTTCAAATGAGTTATATATAATGGCAACATCCTAAATTTAAAGTGAGAATGAAAAAGATTAGTTTCATTTAGAGAATGTAGTATATAATATGATTGTAGTTTATTGAAATTGAATACAAAATCAATTGTAATTTTCACCATGTAAATTGCTCTCCGTATTAACTAAACTCAAGCTTTTTAGTTCTCCAATATAATTATAATAAACTTGTATCACAAAATCATAGATTCTTTGGTTAATAATGTCCATTTGAGTTTTTTTTTATTTTTTAAACTGTTTTTTTACCCTAAAATCACTTATTAAAAATTAAAAATTTAAATAATATTAATAATTAAATTTAAAAATAAAATATATAGGTAAAAAGTAAGAATTTTAATATATTACTTATAATGATGATAATTATTATAATGAATATAATTTTATTAATATTTTTTATTTAATTTATTTTTTTATATTAATTAATTTATATTTCTATAACATAATTATTTTATAATTATATTTATTTAATTTAGGATAATAGTCAGGAAAACCGTTATTTAAAATAATATTATCGTATTTAATTTTGTGATGACAAGTCAGACAACTTAAAAATTTCACTACCGCCAAATCCTACAAACTAGCCCGCGCGTGTTATTTCATTTTATTTCAAAAAATCAAAACGAGTCACAATTAATACTATCCACGTCATCTATCCTCTGTACCCGAACATCTCCAATCTTACACCGCCCATTCAAATTTAATCGACGATCCAAAACCTCTCCTTGTTCTATCACAAGGATCAATACTGAAACCCACTTCTCATCTCTCTATAAATACCCAAAAACCCAAATCTCAAATTCGCAGAAATTAAATTCTTGTAATTTTATTAGATTTGTGTGTTAATTTCGATCGACTAGAAGATGTCTGGCCGTGGAAAAGGAGGTAAGGGGCTGGGAAAGGGAGGAGCAAAGCGGCACAGGAAGGTTCTTCGGGATAACATTCAGGGAATCACCAAGCCGGCGATTCGCCGATTAGCTCGCAGAGGTGGTGTGAAGAGAATAAGCGGGTTGATCTATGAGGAGACTCGTGGAGTCCTGAAGATCTTCTTGGAGAATGTGATTCGCGATGCTGTGACATACACTGAGCACGCGAGAAGAAAGACGGTGACTGCCATGGATGTTGTGTATGCTTTGAAGAGGCAAGGAAGGACTCTTTATGGTTTTGGTGGTTAAGGCTTTTTAGGTATTGGCTGTATTGATGGAGAAGTCTTGCTGTCAAGAATATTGAAACGGCGGCGGCGGCGGCGGCGGTGGTTGTTGTGGTAGAAGACTTTAGGGTATGTGTATTTTTTTTTTTTTATTTGAATGGTGATTTGTGTAATTAGTAGGGTTTGTAATTCAAGCTTTGAATAGCAGTTTTTAATGAAACTTTATTTAAAATTATTGTTGTTATCATTTGGGTGAATTAGTTATTTTCTTAATATAAATTAATTGTTTAATTAATAACAAAATATAAACACAAGAAAATTCATTAGTCAAAGTTCTGTGCAATTGAGAAAGAGTATCAAGAATGGCTTGATATTAATTCTTATATAAACAAGAAAATAGTCTGAATTTTCTGTTTAATTGTTCATCTTTTATTTTATATTTTATTTTATTTATCAATTTATTTATGTAAAAAAATTAATTTTAAAATAATAAATAATGTGAATTACAAAAAAATAATAAATTATATAGATGATTTCTATTGATCAGAAAATTCATTAGTCATAGTTCTTTGCATATATACAAATTTAAGAAATGAGACAGATAATTTCTATTGATCAGAAAATTCATTAGTCAAAAGTTCTTTGCATATATACAAATTTGAGAATGGGTTGAAAATTTGAAATAAGATTATTATTATTTAATCTCAACTATTATATTAAATTTAAAATATGACATTTTAAAATTTAGTTTTTAAAAAAACTCAACAACTCATTACTTATTTATGAAAATTAAAACTAATTTATCTTTTATATGTAACACTAAAAATATTAATATAACATAATAAGTAAAATTGTAATATGTTGAATTAACTAAAATTTTTACAAGCAATTATAAACATCATTAGCTTTCTATTTATTTATGGGGGTATTTGGGTGTAAATAGAATTTTAAAAAATATAATTCTAAAAATATATTTTTAAAATAAATTGGTATGTCTAACTTAAATTTTTTTTATTTTTAAATTTTAAAATGGCGTTTTTAATTAATCTGTCAAATGCTATAAAAACTCATTTAAAATTTTTTAAATTCATGTTAATTTTAAAAATATCCAAATATCTCTTATATATTATATATTGTAATTAGTGGTAAGATTAGTAAGATTTTTTTTTTTTATATTCAAATCAACTCATATATTGCAGATTAAAATTTTATTTATTTAATTTAATTTATGAAAAATTAAAATCAATTTAATTTAATTTATAATTGTAGATCAGATTGTATGATTTTATATTATATAATTTGCTTTTTTTATTAATTATTATTTTATAAAAAAAATAAAACATGCTAATATATAATTGTAGTAATAAAAAATTAAAGAGGTATAATTTATTTTTAAAATATGAGTAAAATTAATATAATATGTCAAATCTTATAAGTTAAATAATATTTAAAAATAAAAGAGTTTTTCTTTTTTAAATCTATTTAAAAAAAATATTTAAATATTTATTTTAATAAGAATAAATTATTAAAGTCTCATTAAATTTAATAAAATATATATTTTATTTTTATTATTTATTATAAAATAATTTTTAGGAACTAAACTAAACTAATCAAAATCGAAATATATAAGTATTTTATAAAAATTTTAGAAATTTGTTGTTAATTTATCTTTTTTTTAATAATAAATATTTTTATGATAATATAAATCTAATTTTTGTTTTGTTAAATTAAAATATATTATAATATAAATTTTTTCTCTTCATTTATAGGAATAATAATGAATAAATGAAGATGAAATTTAAAAAAAAATATATGTAAGAATTAAGAATTATATATATATATATTTTATAAGATAATATAAAGTAAAGTATATAGAATTTTCAAAATTCTGTTATATTTATTAACATTTCATAGTAACATGTATATAAAACTATTATAAATGAATTAAATTCAAGTTAATTTAAGTTTTTTTTAACTTGAATTATATATATATATATATATCTGTGTGTGTGTGTGAACATTAAAATATAATTAATTTTATATAATTTTACGGTTTATATCACATTCGACATTAATTTTATCTTCAATTATAACTCTATTTATGATACTATTTTTTACATAAAAAAATAATATTTTTTTTTATTTATTTTATATAATTTATCATAATTTCTCAATATTTTATAATATTTCACTAATATATATAAATATATATGTCAACTCACAATATCAAAATATAGTCAACTTTACACCATTTTACAGTTTATATTATATCAAATAGTAATTTTATTTCCAACTATAACTCTATTTCTAACACCATTTTTTACACCAAAAAAATATTCTTTTTATATTTTTTTTTATCTATTTTATATAATTTATTATTATTCCTCACTATTTTATAATATTTCACTAATTGCCCATAAATAAATATATTTTACATATTTATTAAAAAAAATCTAATTATTAATTTAACAAAGTAATAATATAACAACTAAAATTATAATAATTTATTAATTAAATGACTCGTTTACTATTAATATATTATTTAAAATGAAATTACATTAACAAAAATAATTGAAAATACTTATATTATATTTATAATTAAATATAAATATGAAAATTACATTACATTTATAATTAAAGTTAAACACAAATATAAAAAATACATAGTAATATTCATTTCATTATCTGAGTTAGTATATTATTCCCATAAATAATTAATTAATACATTACAAAACATAATATGAGCATCTTTATTCTCGATTTACGCAATTAATAAATTGATGAAATTTTGTATTTTCATCAATCACCAATTCAACTTATTTAGTTGGTGCTTTCCTGGCTTTTTCAATTGATGCATCAAGATTATGTTGATCTTGATAATCATATTGTGTATAATAATATATGCAATCATAATGTCATGCAACACATTTTTTTTCCAAAAATGTGTTGGTCCTGCGACGATTGATAACTGTGATTTGATAACTCCAAAAGCATGTTACACATATTTTCTACGTGCTTTTTGTCTCATTGCAAAATATATTTTTTTTTATCCTGTGGTTGGTGAATACTTTATACAATAATTGATCATTTGAGATATATATTATCAGCTAAATAATAACTCATATTATACTCTTTATCTCGAATAGTATAATTAGCTAGAAAAGTAATACCTTGAGTAAAATTAGAAAAAAGATTGGATGACTCCAACACATTAATATCATTATTAGTATATGACATACCAAAATATGCATGCCATATCTAAAGATCATAATCTGCTACAACTTTTAGAATAATAGTTAGCGAGTCTTTACGTCCTGCGTATTGTTTAGCCCATGCAGTTGGATAATTTTTCCTCTTCCAATACATACAATCTAGATTTTTTAATATTCTTGAAAAGCTACGTTGTTAACTAATATGAAGTAGTCTGGCAATGTCATTAGTTGTAGGTGTTCTTAAATACCGTCTGTAAATATTTTTATAATGGTACAACAAAATCTCTTCATACTTTGAAAAGATAAATAAAAGGAGAAAAAATTATGGATTGAAAGTTATATTATAATGAAATATGTTATTTATAGTAAATGAAAATACTTATTTTATATGATTTAAAATTCAATTTAACGATTATAGATGATGATGTAATCGATCCAACAATTTAGAATTTCTTATGCAGATTTTCATATATATATATATTAGAGAACATGTAATTATTTTTTGGATAGAGAGTAAATTATTTTTTGGGCAGTGCGTGAATTATTTTTTAGACAAATTATTTATTTGTTTTTTGGGCAGAGTGTGAATTATTTTTTGGGCATAGTGTGAGTTTATTTTTTAGGCAAAGTGTGAGTTTGTTTTTTGGGCGAAATGTGAATAATTTTTTAAGCAGAGTGTGAATTTGTTTTTTAACAGAGTATAATTTTTTTTTTGGCGGAGTATTTATTTATTTTTTGGACAGATTGTGAATTATTTTTTGACCAGAGTGTTAATTTAAAAATATTGTAACATTCATTTGTTATAAATTTTTTTTTTTTGCAAAAATATAGGTAATTTTAATTTTATTACTTGTATTTAATTTAAATATTTATGTAAGAATTAATATAAATATATATATTTGATTTTTTTTTATTGAAAATTATAATTTAAATATAATGGGGCTTTTTTATAAATTAAAATTTTTAAAATTAATTGTTCGTATAAATTAAAAACTAAATAATAAAAGTTAAAAAAATAATGAGTTTATTTATAAAATTTTGGTTTTAAGTATAAGTTTTTTATACATAAAAATTAAATAAAAAATATATATAAAAAAAAATGAGATGATCACTCCATTTTACAATAATAAAATAAAGTTTGATTGAAGCAATTATTTCACTGCAAAATGGCGTAAAACGTCACTTTGCAGTGGCATTGGAGATGATCTTAAATTGAGTCGGTTTGTGAATTAATATATGTAATATTTAACTAAATTTATAAAATATGATTTTAAAAAATTTTACAATATTTAATAAATTACGATTTAATTGTGAATTAAATTAAATTAAATTGGACAGTTTGATAATTTATCAACACCCTTAATTATAATTAATTATTAATTTCTTTTCTTAACCTTTTCATAATGGGAACACAATTTCTGTTGAAAAAAACTTATGAAGAGCCATTAACTGTATATAAAGAGGAGAAAATTAATTCAACTTATGAACAGCATTTGAGTATATAGGATAAATTTTTATTTAAAAATACTTAAATAATAAATAACAATTAGTATTACTTTTCACTAAAGCCAAATCCCAAAAACTAGCCCTCACAATTCCACGTCACCGATCTTCATATCCCAACCTCTGCAATCTTAAACCGTTCATTTAATATTTAATCGACGATCCAAAACCTCTCTTTATCCGGCCACAAGGATCTCCACTGAAACCCATTTCTCTTCCCTCTCTCTCTCTATATATATATCCAAAATGCCAAATCAACAAATCAAAATTTTCTCTATCTTGTTCTATTTTTCGCAGATTAGAGTGTTAATTTCAGTCAATTAGAAGATGTCCGGCCGTGGAAAGGGAGGCAAGGGGTTGGGCAAGGGAGGAGCAAAGCGGCATAGAAAGGTTCTCCGGGATAACATTCAGGGAATCACTAAGCCGGCGATTCGCCGATTGGCACGTAGAGGTGGTGTGAAGAGAATCAGCGGGCTGATCTACGAGGAGACTCGTGGAGTACTCAAGATCTTCTTGGAGAATGTGATTCGTGATGCTGTGACATACACTGAGCATGCGAGAAGAAAGACGGTGACTGCCATGGATGTTGTGTATGCTTTGAAGAGGCAAGGAAGGACTCTGTATGGTTTCGGTGGTTAAGGCTATATGTTATTTGGAACAACGATGGAGAAGTATTGCTGTTAAGAATATCATAGCAGTAGTTGTGGTGGTGGTAGAGGGCTCTAGGGTTAGGGATTTGTATAATTAATTGTATTTGGGAATTTTGGAGTTTATCGTAGGAAGTGTTTTTTTTTTTAAATGAAGATTTAAACAAATTTCGTTAATTGTTCTGCGTATTAAGTAAAATCTTTCCCATGTATTAAATAAGAGGAAATTTGCCTATGAGGTCCTCCCTTGACATATCTGATATCGGGTTATTTTTGATAAATTTACACAAGACAATTTTTTTTTTCCTGGTAGAAAATAAATTATAATTAATTGAAATTAATTTTTAATTAATTAAAATTAAGTTAGATTTTAAAATAAATCATAATTAATGTAAAATAAATTGAGATTAAATATTAATTAGTCAAAATTACTTTTAAATTAAGGAAATTAAATCAGATTTCAAAAAAAAAATCATAATTAATATAAAATAATTTAAAATTAATTTTTAATTTGTTAAAATTAATATTAAATTAATTAAAACTAAGTTAAATTTAGGCGAATATATTAAAACGATATCTTAAAATATAATATTAATTGAAATTTAGTTAAAATAAAATAAATTTATTGTAAAATATGTACAAAATAAATATAAACATATTTAAACTTAATAATAAGTCTAAATTCTAAAATTAGTCTAATTTTAAGATTATGACTATTTTTTTTTTTTTGCTAATTTAAACTAATCTTTTGCCCTTTTCGATTAATTTTTTATTATTTTTGATTAATTTTTTATTGACTTTAACTTTTATATCATGTCAGATTAGTTGAAAATATTTGAAATTTAATATATTTAAATTATTTAAATTATAGGCAATTGAATTGAATTACAGTAAGTAAAAAGCAAAAGATAAGATTATTACGAATAAAAGATTATGTTTTATTATAAACAAAATATTATATATGATAATAAATTATTCAGAAATACATATTAAATGAGAAGATAAAATGTTCTAAAATACCGTACTAATTAAAAGTTGACGATAAATCTAAAGATGTTTATGAGAATGTCCTTATTGACAGATATTAATAAATAAATAAATTTCATGTTAAATAATGAAAAATAATCAAAATAAAAAGAAGTATTATATTTTACTATTACATGACCAACACATAAATGTAAATTAACTGTGAGCAGTCACAGTCTTTTTTAATACAAGTTAAATAAAACTACTGTAAATGACAATGACATAATAGAGATCTAGTTTCGCGAAAAAATAAATTTCAAAATTAGTTTTACATGAAAACTCTTTTCATTGCTAAAGAGATAAAAATCATTTATGATGTCCGAGATTATGAGCAAGAAAAAGATTTCAAAAGATTTTTTACTTGTATTTGTTCATCAAATAAAAGATTAAAAATTGAAAAATTAGAATACAAACAGAAGAAAAGTTATTTATAATTTTTAAATCCCTTGATAGAATGATTTTAAAAGAAAAATGTGACCATTTAATAATAATTGATTTAAAATATATGATTTTAAATATGCTACTGATTAATAAGATCATCATACGTGACAATAAATATTTATTTTTGCCATTAACGAGAAAATATATTCTCAAAAACCTGCAAAAAAAGCAATTAGTCACATTTTTAATTAATTTTGAATTTATACTTCAGGTAAGATTAGACGAAAATAAATGAAAAATATTTAAATTCAATTTACAATCTCAAATGTAAGAATTTTTATCAGATTTTGACTAATTTTAGACTCATTAGATTAATTTTTAATTGACTTCAAGGCATAATCTGAAATTAGACAAAAATTAGTTAAAAAACATTTAAAATCAGTTTACTGTATGGAAACAGCAAATTCAAAAATTAAATTGATTCCAACTAAATAATCTTAAAATCAAAATATCTTATAACTTTAGGTCAAATATTCTTAAAAGCGAAACAGAAACAAAAATAGAAAACTTATAAATTAAATGAACAAAAATAAGCTAAAATTTCGATGAGAGGAAAATAAAATAAGTTTGTGTTCTCGAAAATAAATAAATGTGTTGAGTACTTTATGAGAGTCCAAAGAGAAAGAGGCAATAAAAGATACCATAATATGAAACAAAATGAAAGGAGAGAGTATCAAAATTATCGCACGAGAATAAAATTATCATGAAAAAAAGAAACGAGTATTAAAATCATAAACTTTCAAAAAAGAATCTCATTTTTACAAAATGCATAATATATAATTTCATTTTGGGATATTTCCCAATTTAGTCTTAACGTTTTTGTTTCTGAATTATTAATTTACCTGTTATAACATCTTTTTTAATTATAAAACTGCAATTTTCTCTTCTTCGTTCTCTTCACCCTCCATCCAAAAAGGGAAGAAAATGATCTCTCCTATTTTCCTTCTTAAATTTGTTACAAAACACAATATCAGCGTTTTAGATGGTCAATTCTATGACATAAGATTGAGAATTGAAATAAGGGGGCAAAATTATATCAACTAGTTGAAAACTATTTGTAAAAGTAAAAAACAGTTTTCTCTAAATCAATCTAATAAAATCTTTCAATGTCCAAGCCATCCCCTCAATTTTAAAGTTCTCCTTCAGAGACATCAAGGTGGCCTAAAGAATTAAAAATCCAACCTAACACCCGTTAAGGTGAGAACTCACTCTGTCTTGTGCTTTGAATGTCTGCTTGATCCAGAATTCCCAATCCCACTTGTACACCTTCCCACAAACTTGAGAACCTCATCGATTAGAATAACAGGGAAAGCAACAGCCAGCACCAGAAGCCATTCATTTAGGCTAAGAGGAACAATCCCGAATACTTGTGCAAGGAATGGTACGTAGAGGATCAAAAAGTGCAATCCGAATGAGATAAACATTGCTAGAAGGAGCATTGGATTCACCCATGGTGGCATTGACAGGAGGCTACCGTCCTCAGACAGAGCATTCAGGGAATTGAACATCTCAATGGCAACCAAGACAGAGAGTGAGAGAGTCGAAGCTTTGATTTTTCCATGACGGAAATATTCACATGGATTCTCATCAAACTTGAACACTTGAGCTCCAGCCCTGAAGGGTGACACTGAAAAACCTTCCCAAGTACCACACTGATCCCAGTTGGCTAGTTGGGAGTAGGTGACTAGAGTGTGACCATCTCCACTCAAGTCAATGAACATAAAGGAGCTGTGTGTGTACCATATGATAAATATACCAACAGTTGCTAACCCAACATAAGATCCAATTACCTGCAAGGCATAAAGATCAAGGTTAACAAAAAATATAGTGACTGACTGCAAATGCAACTTCCATAGCAAGAAAAAAGAATCTTGGTTTCATTTGATTAAAAAAAAATGCAGTTCTTATACCAGGTAGCGGAATAAAATCCAAGGAGTTATCAGCGAGTCTTCACTCTTTCTAGGAGGCTTCTTCATTACATCTTTGTCTGGAGGATTGAATCCTAAAGCTGTTGCTGGTGGCCCATCAGTTACAAGATTAACCCAGAGAAGCTGAACAGGAATCATTCCTTCTGGAATACCCAAAGCTGCTGTCAAAAAAATAGAGGCAACCTCGCCAATATTTGAGGAGATCATGTACCTAAAATCATCATTATAAGAGAAATGTGAGGGAAGGAAACTGAAAAATGAAAATTGTACTTGAAACTAAATGTATAAATAGCTTCCTAACAGGAACACAAATCTTCTTTGTTATTAAATAACATCTTCTTGGAAATAAAAATCTTATATTAAGAAGTTGAGACATTGGGACAGATCAAAATTGCTTATTCAGTATGCAACCACAAACATATAATATGAAGATAGAAATTCAAGTGTGTTCAAAAAGGAAGCAACAGTTGCACACATGATATATGTTGAACATGCACGGCAGACAGCAAACAGCACTTTTGTACTCTTACAAGTTGAACGCAACACAACACAAGACCCATCAGAGGCAAATTTACATGTGATCATGCAAGTCAATTGGGGAACTCGAGCATCGCTATGGCTAGTAGCCTATAATTTAACCCAAGCAAAACATACTGCAGTTAAGTTCAAAATTTTGAACTTGTCAATGGAGAAATTTCTCCACTACATGATTTTCATTAATAAGATCGCCCTCAAGGCTAACCATGGAGAAGAAGCTTAGTCATAATTATATCACCAGGTTGAAGAATTAAAAAAGTATCCTGTTTTGGGTTAGACACAGCAATTTGTGCATATTATTGTGCAACTGAAAACAAAAGCAACAAAATTAAAAGCATCAGGCTAATGACTCATAAGGCTAATAATTAATCGATTTACCAATTTACCACGAATTCCATGCATCTACAGAAAAACTACAGAAAAATTTAACTGCTGTTACCGTTACGTAACGGCCTCTAATCAAACAATTTTTTTTTGCCCAATTTTTAACGGGCATAACAGTAACGCCACCCTTATTTTCCGTTACATAACAGCCGTTGCGCCCTTTTTTAAATCCATGGTGATAAGCTCCATCACATGTAATTTATCAGCAAATCAAAGTTTGAGCTATTTGCATGGGTAATCTCATTTAGTTCCTCTATTTTTCCTGTCATCAATAAATATTTGGATGCCTCAACCCACCAATAGTTGGAGATCAATAAATATATTAAAGTTTGTGCACTTGGAATAGAAAAGAAAAATCCATATAGCCGAATCCAATTAATTTTGACTACAGCTTAGTTGAGTAGTCTATGTGAAAAGTTACCATACCTGATAAAAGCTTTCATGTTGTTGTAGATGGACCTGCCTTCACCAACAGCAGCAACTATAGTGCTAAAATTATCATCTGCTAACACCATGTCAGATGCTTCTTTTGCAACCTGGAATAAGAGTAAGTTTGATACGGTTTAATATGTAGAATGGGAAAAGACTGCTGCATTAAATGACGTACTGCAGAAAAGTCGACTAAAATGGATTAGTCATGCAATATATGCATACATTTTTATGGTTAAACTTCTACATATAAATTAACATTGGTATTAAAAAGATGCATATCGCACTCTTGCAATGTATATCTGTTCCACACTAGCAACACCAAGTGTTAGCTTGAGAAGAAGCCATGCAAACACCCTTAACAAATGTAGGCCAATATGCATTTGCATGCATCTTTATTAAATGACTGAAATGGATCATAGTTTATACACCAAATTAAACGTACCTCTGTCCCAGCAATGCCCATTGCTATTCCAATATCAGCCAACTTTAAGGCAGGGGCATCATTCACTCCATCTCCTGTCATAGCTACAACTTCACCATCCTCTTTAAGCAACCTCACTATTTCTTGTTTATGCCTTGGTTCAGCCCTAGAGAACAATAGCCCTCCATCTTGCCTTAAATGATTCTTTTGATCAGGACGGTCCATGAATTCTTTCCCGGTCATGCTTCTTGAATTGATATTATCATGAGGTCCAAATACACCTATTTCACGACAAATAGCTTCTGCTGTATCCTTGTTGTCTCCCGTAATGACCATAACACGGATTCCAGCCGCCCTGCAATCCTCAATTGCTTGTCGAACCTCTTTCCGAGGAGGATCCTTTCAAGATTGAAAAAAGAATAAATGTCAAGGAATGAAAAAGAATAAGCTTTCCAATAAACCAAAAGAAATAAACAATCGGAACGAAAGAAAAAAATAATTACAGAACCAACTTACCCTTAGCCCAACTAAGCCAACAAAAATGAGTTCACTCTCAATTGAAGCATAGTTTGATGGATTAAGTAAAAGCTCATGAGCCGAGTGGTCCTCATCACCGTTATATGTTTCAAACCTTGGAAGGTCAGCTTTGTAAGCAAAGCCTAGACAACGTAATGCACTTGTTGACATGTCATGAAGGTTTTGCAAAATAAGCTCTCTCGAATATTGATCCAATTCCACAACCGAGCCATCAAGCAACTGAACATGTGAGCTTCTCTCCAATAAGTTTTCTGCTGCACCCTGCAACATATTCAGTAAACTAATAAGTCCCACATGTATTACAAACCAAAATAACAGCAAAGGAAAAGTCAAAATCCTGAAAGCACTAGCAACTCATCCATGTTAAACTTCCACGAGGAACAGCAACAACAAATCAAAATGGAAATAATTTTTCCGTTATAGTAAATTAAAGGATGTAAAATTAATGGAAAAGCTTATAAACACAACATATTCAATAGAAAACTTATTATAACAGAAAATACAGACCAAGACAATAAAGACAAGTATGATGAATGGGATGTTCAAATGCTATATTGCTCCCCTGAGTGAACTTTGAGTAGAGAAGGAAGAAAATATTTATTAGCAAAATATGAAAAGTGAAAGAGAAATCAAGTGATAGGAGGTGCAAAAACACAAAAACAAGCCCATGCATCATCTTTCCAAGTGTAAGAAAACACCCACAACTCTAGCAGCTTTAGATCCTTTTCTGAATAGTATTCAAGTGCAAAACTTAAAACATCTTTCTTGAAGATGATTTGGAAGAGGAACATTACAGTTAAAAAGTAAAAAAGTCGCAACTAAAGGCAGATTTTGTTAGAGAAGACTATAATTTGCAGACACACACGCAAATAAATACCAAGAGAGAGAGAGAGAGAGAGAGAGAGAGAGAGAGAGGGGAAGGGTTAGTCAACCTATGTTTTATGAGGAGAAAAGCAATCAGCCCATGTTATACAGGAGGAAAAACATAGTCAACCAATGTTACAGGAGGAAAAACATTCCAGAAATTAAAGAACCTAAAAGATATTTGAACATAACCCACAAAGTTGAACATATTGCCAGAACAAGGTTGGTGAAGTTTTTTATTAGGTGGTCAAATTCATCAAAAACAATGACCATCTCAGCCAATTAAAGGAGAAAACTAAACAAAGAAAAATGATGGTCATATTTATCAAAAACTATGACCATCTCAGCCAATTAAAGGAGAAAACTAAACAAAGAAAAATGAATTAAAGATAGCTGAACTGCAAGGCAGAGAGAAAGTTGAATGACCTTCACTAGCAGAGTTTTTTTGCCTGAGCTGGAATTAACAATAACTCCCATAGATTTCCGATCACGGTCAAACTCAAGAGTTGCAATACGCTGTTCCATTTTATTCCATAGTTGACAGCAACCTAAAGTGGCACAACAACATGGGGAAGAACATTTAGAGACTACTAAAAGAATCATTCAAAAAAGTGAAACAAGATATAAAAATCCAGTAACATACGCAGAACATCTCCCTGGACTGCAGATGATTCATCAAGTCCACCAGGAAATCCCATTTTTTCAACAAGAACCTGGCACAGAAAAGAATGGCAACCAATGAGGACTTTATATCAAATTAATTTCTTTAGCAACTGAGTCCTTGTGCCATATTTCATGAACAAACAATAGTAGCTGAGAGAAAATAATCAAGAAAATAAGAAGATGAACATAAAGTATAAATTACTTGGCATTCCAAACATTAACAAGAACTAAATTCAAATGCAAAAATACTACAAATCACCATAAAATTGGTGGCAACATGAATTTGTGCTCAGGTTTTGGCAGTGCTCTAGTTAACTTCTGGCACTGAAATTCAGGGGATAAAAATGAAGATCATGTTACCTTTAATGCAGCTTCAGTAGGCATTCCACTGGCAATATAATGGTGCCCAGATTGCTCCACGCCTGCATCATTGCAGACTGCAGCAACCTTTGCGATCATCTGAAGATTAGAGTCCATTCGTCCCACTGGCCAGTCTTCTATTTTTCCATCGAAAGGGTTGTAGGTAGTCCCTTCCACATTGAAAGACCGGAAAGCGCCAATCCTAGAACCCATAGCCACTAGCTTTGACACAGCCATCTGATTGGTAGTCAAAGTACCTGTTTTATCAGAACAGATCACTGTTGTACACCCAAGAGTCTCAACACTGGGCAACTTTCTAACAAGTGCATTCTTTTGAGCCATTTTTCGAGTTCCAAGTGCCAAGGATGTAGTAATGACTGCAGGCAACCCTTCTGGTATAGCAGCCACAGCCAATGCCACAGCAATCTCGAAGTAATATGTGCACTTCTCAAATGAGAACTTAAAATTCTTTGGCCAACCATCAACATATTCCCAAGTAAGAAAGTATTTCACATTAATCAACCAAACCAATGCACAAATAACTCCAATTATAATTGTTAGAAGCTCTCCAAACTCATTCAATTTCTTTTTCAATGGGGTATCATCCTCATTCTGTGAGGCTTCATGAATCTGCGAATGCACCTTTCCGATCTCCGTCTTCATTCCTGTTTGTGTAACCAAGCATATACAATTTCCATTGACCACTGTTGTTCCTGAAAAAACCATGCATTTCTTCCCTTGTATATCAGTGTTTTCAGAAACAGCCTTAACAGTCTTGCTCACTGCTTCACTCTCACCCGTCAAAGAACCTTGCTCAACCCTAACAGTGGAACTTATCAAATTCAAAACTCGCATATCCGCAGGCACCTTATCACCCACTCTCAACTCCACAATATCTCCCGGAACAAGTTCTTTAGCTGGCAAATTTGAAAACTTTTTGCCATCTCTTATAACTGTAGCTTGCTCCGACTGGATTTCCTTTAAAGCTTCCAATGCTTTCTCAGCATTACTCTCTTGCCAAATCCCCACAGCAGCATTCACAATCAAAATCAAGAAAATGACCAATGGTTCAACAAATGCTGTGATCTCCATTTCCCCTCCTTCCTCACCATCATACCAAGCCAAAACAAAAGATATTATAGCAGCAGCTAATAAAATCCTAACTAATATATCATTAAATTGCTCCAATATTAGCTTGAAAATGGATACACCTTCGTGTTTCTCCAATTCATTAAATCCATAGATCTGCCTTCTCTTCTCCACTTCGGAGACAGATAATCCAAAATCTCGATGCACTTGATAGTGCTCTTCACATTCCTTAACATCTTTGGACCAAGCAGGGAAAATTTCTTTATCACGAGATTCCACACCATTTTTTTCTCGTTTACCATAGTTCTCCCCTCCTTTCCCCATCGAAAACTATTTCGATTAAGCCAATTCTTCGATAATCGAAGCAATGCTGAAAACGAAACATACAAAACACAGATAAATAACGATCTAGCTACGCAGATTCAAAAAAAAGAGGTCAAAATTAAAATAAATAAATAAACTAATCCAAAACTATTTGATTTCTTTCTCGTTTTCCAAATTACTTTCTCGGAAACCAAACAAAAAACAAAAAAAAAATAACAAAATATTAGGGTTTCGCTTACCAGTAATTTGGGAGAGTAGTCCAGAGAGTCTCTCACTCTTCACCTACTACGAGCGAGCATCTATTAATCTCTGTCTCTGTATATGTATATATAAGAAAATGATTAATTAAATTTTATGGTTTTGTTAGAAATTATGAAATCAGATCTAAATTCTAATGATGAATATATAAGAAGAAGAAGACAGAGAGCGATTCAATTGCTTCTCTAACTTCTCTGTATACGTGTCTCTCTTTTCATCTCTATTTGATTTTTCTTTTTTCCTTTTTCTATTTTATTATCAGATATGCAAACAAATTAAATTTCGCCACGTCAAAGGACGAGATCGCTTTTCACAAGTGGCAAACAAGTAGAGGCCACCTTTACGCTATGAAATGAGTGTCTGCTGCACTGGATCTCCTCAAAAGGAAAGGTAATGCTAATTATTATTAATGATGATATAATTAGCATTGTTAGTGTTAAGAATTGCTTTCCTTCTCGTTACCTTTTAATTAGATTAATTAATAAATGTTTACAGACATGACATATTCTGTTTTTATACCTTTATTTAGTAATGTTAAGATATTATTTTTGTTTAATGTCCGTATAATTCGTGGACTTTAGGTTAAATAATGGGTAAATTATTTTTTTTTAAATTACTTTCAATTATTTTCAATAAATAAAAATTGTAAAAAAAAAATTAAACATTATTTTGGGGGTGTTTGAATAAAAACTCAATTTTGAAAAATAAAATTTTAAAAATATCATTTTAAATTATTCGGTTAAACACTCTTAAAATTCATTTAATATTTTTTAAATTTCAAAACAACATTTAATATTCATTTTAAAGACTAACAAACACTCCCTTTATATTCAAAATTTATCACTTTTTCTTTCCCTATCATTTCCACTCTCCTTCCTTTGCTATCTTATTTCTATTAATGGATAAAAAAAAATTATAATTTTTTATTTGATTACTAATATAATATTATCTTTTAATTTTTTTAATTTGATGCAATTGAAACTAATTCATTAAACTTAGGGTATAAGTAATGTTTTTGAAAAATTTAAGTACAATTGAAATTTCAGGTCAAAGTTTGACTTTTTTTCCTGTTATAAGACCTTAAAATTAAGTGGGGAATTTCTCATTGATGTAAGCAAATAAATTTTTCTTTAGACAATTATATATATATATATATATATATATATATATATATATATATATATATATAAAATAAAAGCTAGTATTTAAGGAGTTATTTAAAAACTATTTCATATTTTTCATTATATATCACATAACTTCTTTAAAAATATTTTTTAAAGAAATTTCCTTCTTGTTTCCTCAAATCTTTCTCCTTTGCTTTATTGACCCAACAAAAGAAACAGCAGCAGCCACTAACTACTAATATGCTTTCTAGGGGCTAACATATTTCATATCCATGTACAGTCAAATGATAGACCTTTTCATTCCATTGACTTTCTTTTGGTCTAAGTTGGACCATGACCAGACTACTTATTTCTAACAAAACATTTTTTTTTTCATTCTTTTCTTTGAAAACTACTCTTCCAATCACATCAAAGAATAACCTAATACATGAGAATCCCATAACTCTCTTAATCAATGTCATAAAACTTTTAGCACTTAGTTTTTTTTTTTAAATTTTCTACAATAAAATTATTTAAATTTTATATCAGAAATAAATGTAAATTTCAAACTTTCTAATAAAATCATAAACTTTTTTTTTTCATGGATAAAACTAAAAAATTAATTTTAAGTAGACAAAGAATTAAAATTTTTTTATATAAATATAATAATTTTTAAAAAATTAATTTTGAGTAAATTAAAATTACATAAAAATTAAATTTAATTCATGAAATAATAATTTTTTTATAAATTAATAACTTTTTTTTTGGGTGACCGAGCAATACTTCATCTTTTTTTTTCTTCTATTGAATAGAAATATTTTATTAAAATATATTTTAAAATTTTATTTTTAATTCATAAAAAAATGCAACGAGTTAAATTATTTTAAACTAAATAATAAAAAAACTTTTTTTCACATCATCTTTTTATCTGGTAAATAATAAAATTTTTTGATTCTTATTTATGGTCTAATCTTAAAAATTGAATTCAAATCGATAAAAAAAAATTTCTTATTAATCAAATTAATTTTTAAAAATTAAAACAACTCCATATTTATACTTTTATAACTATTATAAAAAAACTCTTGCAATAACCGTAAACAAAAAGTTTTGAACTTGAAATTTCCACTTTTTGCACTTAATTGAATGTTAAAACTTCAATTTTCTTTACACACGACTATGTTTGAATAGAAACATAGATAAGGAAGTTACGTAGCAACCAGAAAAAAGAAAAAAAAAAAAAAATGTTGCAGTGAATTGAAAAGTAGAAAGCACCAGTGCCGGCTCAAGCCCCAAAAAAATAGCTGACCTCAATTTATTTTTTCTAATATACTTATTATAAAGATTTTTAAATATATTATTAATCTTTAGAGTTTTAACTTTGTTAAAATTTTAAAAAAATTTAATCTATTATTTAGATTAATAAATGTTATCAATTAATAATTTATTAGTTAAAATATCTTTAAAAATAAATAAATATTAGAACACCTAATTTGTAGGATAATAAATTTCTTTATTTATTTTTAAATAATTCTTGTGTTCTCTCTTAAATTGATTTTAACGTTGAAATTAAACTTTTTTTTTCAAAATTTTCTCTATATATTTAAAATAAAAAATATAAAAGAAAAAGAAAAATGGAATAACTAATTTAATCACAAAAAAGTGTATTCGATAGATTTTTCATTAGTGTGAAACAGCAAAATGCAAGAAAAAAACCAAATGAATATTCAAATGAGAAATCAACTGAAAATTATGAAGAAAGTTTTAAAAATAACAATTCAAACTCATCAAATACTAGTGAAGAATATCATAAAAAATTAGAATAAGAAGAAGAAAAAAATATTTCAATTGACAATAATAAAAATATTAATGATAAAAGTGAAACAATTATTAAAAATATCTATGATCCAGTGCAATGAAATAATTTAAGCACAAGCTTAATTGATTTATTGGTTGAGAAATGTCCAATTAAATAAGTTTTAAATTTTCTAAGAGATGAAAATTATAAATGCTTTTCTATAATTCATTTTATTCGAAAATTACTAAATGGAGAAAAACATGATAGAAAATGATTAGTATGTTAAAAAAAATTAGATAAAATATTTTGTTATTGTTTTAAATTATTTAGTTTAAATTCAAATATAATTCAATTAGTAAATGAAAGGTGTAGAGATTGAAAAATCGTGCGAAACTTAAAAGTAATGTTTTTAGAACCGGACTGATTAAAGAATCGGTGAAGGTATGAGTTAAAAGTTTGATCGAAGTCGAATTGATTAAAAAAAATAAAAAAATTGATCCGTTTGAATTGAAAAATCGATCTGATTCGATCAATTTAATGATTAGCCGGCCAATTCATTGATTTTTTAATTGATTTTTTGAAAACGGATAAATAGAGACAGATTGAACTAATTCTTAATTTCATTTTTAATTTTTTCAGTTCGATCAATCGATTCAGTCTGATTTTAACAACAATGCTTAAAAGTGATGAGACAAACAATGAACATGCTACAAACATGAACACTTTGGATTGATATTGAAATGAGATTTCTTAATAATTGATAAACATTTACAAGAAAAAATACATAAAGAGAAAGAGAATTGAAATAATATACTATTAAGACTTATTGTTGTAATAAAAAAACTTTCAAAAAATAATTTGGCATTTCGTGATGCAAATGAGAAAAATTATCAAAAAAATAATATAAATTTTTTTGAGTTTAATTAAGATGATTGATGAGTTTGATCCAATAATACAAGAACACTTTAACTGTATTCATAACATAATATTTTTCAGTTATACTTGATTCTACCTTCAGATACAAGTCATAAATATTTTAATAAGTTCCATAAAAGTAAAAAGTATTTTGTAGAATTTATAAAAATGGATGATACCTCTGTTTAAGGTCTTCTTGATGCACTTACAAATGCACTATAAAATCTTGAATTTGATATAAATAATGTAAGAGGACAAGAATATGATAATTGTTATAATATGAAACGTAAACAACAAGGTGGACAAAAAAGATTATTAGTTACAAAATTTATAATATTTTACATAATATTTGATTGTGATAATCTTAATTTAGTTTTTTTTTTTTTTTTTTTTTTTTTTTTATATGAAAGAAGTTTTTCAAAATTAAAATTAATAAAATTTTATTTACGTTGAATCATGTCACAAGAACAATTAAGTAATTTAGCTCAAAAAAATTTTACTTTCTAAACTTGAATAAAAAAAATTTAATTAGTGATTTTGTATATCAAGATGCAAGAAAATTAAATTTTAAGTAATTTTTATAATATATTTATATTATTAGAAGACAATCAAATTAACTCTTACATAAGGTTCAAATATTTTTTAGTCCGCCTGGAAAGCACTACTAAATATTAAACTTCACACACTTCAAAAATCCTCATTTGAAATGGAATGGAAGAAGAGGACAGAGTAATTGTATACAATAACCAAGTGCACCAAACACCAAACAATAGAGTAGTTGTATATAATAATTGATTACAGAACAATTTCAATGTTGTTGGCAGAATGTGACAGCCATTGATGAGCTTATGTTGTTTGGCTGATAGGAAACTAATATCTTTTTGAGTAATCAAATAATAATAATGTTGTCTATCAGTATCAATGAAGATTGAAAATAAAATTCAACCAATTTAATGGTCCAAATTCTCTAGTTTTTGACAATACTTTCATGTCTAAAAATAGGGTAATTGAATAAAAAAATCTCTAAACTTTAATGATTTTTTCTATTTGATGATAATTTTTTTTTTTTCAAATGAGTTATTATAATTAAAAAAAAAATTTCATTTTATGTTCACTAATAAAAATTATAGCCGGAAAAATGATATGACAAGTCATGCAAATAAATATTACTGACTCAATATATCATATGGATGACACGTCGAAGAGATATCATGTCAGTTAATAAAGTTTATTTATTATGAGACCCACATATTAAAAAATAATGTTTTTCCAATGCATGATTGACATGTGGTAATAAAGAGAAAAATTATTTATTCTTTTTTATGGTCTCCCTTCCAGCCTCTCACTTTCTCATTCTCTCTTTTTTATATTTCAATGGCAGCTTTCACCACAAATTTTTTCCATATTTCAAAACCTTCTCTTTTTTTAAATTTTAAGTCTCAAATACCTCACAAAGTTTCTCTTTTTTCTCCTCCCAAACCCTCCAAAAAAACTTCTTTTTTCCTTCATACGGCCTCTAATTTCTCATACTCGTAAACCCCATGTTACTTTTTTCTCTAAAAATCCCATGTCTAAAATTGTTTATGCAAATAAAAATTATTCAGATGATTCTTCTTTCAGTTTTGAATCTAATGATGATGATGATGAACCTCATGAAGAGTGTGGTGTTCTGGGTATTTATGGTGACTCTCAGAAGCATCACGACCAAAAAGGAGTTGAGATTGTTACTGTCAGTGATAAGGTTTTGCAATCTATTACTAGAGTTGGATTAGTTTCTAATGTGTTTTTCGAATCAAAACTTTATTAATTGCCTAAAAAGGAGGAATAATGGTGTTGTTGTGTTTGCCTCTGAGACTTGTGCCCTTAATTTAATTGAGGTCGCATATAAGAGAGAGGTTTATCAAGGTGAAGTTCTGATGAGTTGCATGACTTTGTGAGATTGATTAGTTTAGTTTTATTCCAGCTAATGGAGAGAGAAAGGGAATTGACTGAGATTTGATACGGTCAATTGAACTCAAACCTGTTTGTTGATCCTGCTCTGCCTCCTCCGCCACTGGGGGCAACACCTCTCCATCCTTCTCACCTTTCTTAACACTGCTCATGACCCTGACCACCACCACCATTCTTCTCATCATGGAACCTCACAACAATCACAAGACAAATATAGTGATGCAAGCAGTACTACCCAACCTCCCTTTTATGCTCTTCCTCGAAGCCCCAAATCCTCTACTACCCATTATTATTGTACACAGTCTTAGCCTTTCCACCTCCAAGCAAAGTCTTTCCTTCATGTCATGATCCTTCATTATATGAATTGTGAACAGAATATGCGCCTCAACCAACGATTGAGCTAAATCATTGGCTTTAGTAGTGGCAAAAAGGTCAAAATCATCCTCAAACTTTTACTAAGATTGTTTTGGTTCTCAAAATTTATTATAGACATGTCAATTGTGCCCCAATCAGCACCGTAAAGGATACAAGTGGGTCGCACATGGACTAGGATGACAGCATCACCCTGGCAGAGGTAGTTCTAAACTGCCCATTTGATGGTGTAAGCGCTCTCATCGCTAAGATCAACGACTATTTCGATCCTCTGTTGGGCTCCAAAGGTTGAGGTACTAACAGAAAATCTGGAAGAAGATGGTTGGACCACTACCGCATTAGCTGTTGGGTTTTTCTTCCTTGATGAAGGCAAATTCATAGCTGTAAAATTTTAAAAAAAGATTGGATTTTTATTAGAAAATTTTACTTAAAACTATATTGATTTGGATTTGTGATAGAAAATGATTGACTTTAGATTTGCAAGGTAATAATTGGAAGTTGAGGGAAAGTAATAGAGAGAGGGTTTTAGGGGTTACAAAGGGAGTTACAGGCACAAGCAAGTGAAGTAAAAAAAAGGAAAAGTGGGGATGACGTGGTGGGTCCCACAATGCTATAATATAGTTTGCTGATGTGGCGATATTATGTAGAATCTTTCTCTAACGTGTCATTTATGTGGCATATCCAGTAAGTAAAATTTGCTTACGTGACTTGCCACATTATTTTTTCGACCAGAATTCTAGCAAGTGATTACAAAATAAAAAAAAATTTCAAACTATAATAACTCATTTGAAAAGCATTTTTATTTTTTGTGATCAAATCGAAAAAACACTAAAGTTTAGTGATTTTTTTATTCAATTACCCCTAAAAATATGAGTCCTTGTTTTGAGTGAAACCCAATTTAAATTTTTAATGGACTTGCATATAGCATGTGATGAAAAATATAAGAATATGAAAAAGAAAAGATATTAATATTTTTTATTAAATAAAAAAATTATATTAATTAAAATATTTTATTACTCATTATTCAAAATATACCAACATTTAATTATTATTGATAACGCGAACACAAAAATCTGTATAAGCTGTATTTTTTAGTTCAAGGTTACTAAATTTATATACGTATTTATTATAATATATCCTTATAATTTAAATAATTAATTTTTTTAAATATTAAGAGAAGGGAATCAAATATAAATTTATTGTTTAGAGTAATATGTATTTACATTTAAATTATATCTTAGTGTATAAATAATTAATTATTATATTTATTTTATATGATAATTATTAATCAATGTGTCAAATTCTTATTAAGTAGTTTATAGTTTTAAGGATAAGATTCACTTAATTTTTTTTGTAAAAGGTGATTTGAGAATGTAACATGTATATAAGAAAAAATTTGAGATTGGAGATATATTTGTTTAGATGGCTATTTTAAAAAAAAATTATTTAAAATTTTTATTACAAATGTTTCGACTTGAATTTATATTAAGTTATGTCTAAAATATTATATTATCTTTAAATATTAATCATATTTAATATTATTTTAAATAAAATTTAATATATAAATTTATTTTATAATTTAAAATAGTTAATTAATTTTTAAAATAATAATATTTTCTTAAATAAGAATAGTTATAATTATAATTAATATACTTTATAATAAAATATTACAAAAATATATAATTTATATTTTAGAAATTGTATGTGACAACTCACAGAATACTATAACTAATACTCTTGAAAATTACTACAATGCAATTAATTCTATTTTTTCAAAAATAGTGAAAAACTCGATTGTTTAATAATTTTTCATTTCTTCTTACTTTCACCGTTTCATGGATTTAGAGGCTTATCTATATTAAGGTAAGTGACATGTGCATCTTGATTTTAGAATTTTTAATATAAAATTTCTATTTAGATCTTAAAATTTATAAAATTAATAAAATAGTCATTTTATTTTGAAAAATTAATTTTTTTAGTTCCTAATTTTTTTTCTTAATTTTAAATTTTTTGAGATAAATTACTATTTAGTCCCTAAAACTTATTAAAATTAATAAAATAATAATTATATTTTAAAAAAGTAATTATTTAATCCTTAATAAAATATTATTTACTCTCATTTTCTTTTATTTTTCTTTTTCCTTTATTTTCTTGTAATTCTACTTAACTTTCTTTATTGTTTCATTTTCTTTTTCAATTTTTTTATTTTTTTAATGATATTATAATGATTTTTTATTATTTCTAATTTATTATTTGATATTTTTTATTATTTTTATATTTTTAAATAAATTTATTTCATTATTATGATGTAATTTTCTAAAATTTATGTATTTTTTTTTTCTAAATATGAGGGAGTATCCCTTTCTAACAATTTTGCATCCGTCCCTGCATGCATCTATAAGTTTTTTTCTTTTTTCTTCAAGTTTTTTCATATTGTCTCTGTATATAAAATTTAGGACGTCAGTTATAAGGATTTAGTTTTTTTTTTGGCATTGCAGTACCAAGGGATTCCACGAATTATGTAACCATAGTGAGGACTAGCTCATAGAAAATCCAAACCTTAGTGCCTCAAACTTTCCCAATGGTAAAAACTTTTAATATCAATCAACAAATTTTCTGAGTCTTTTAATTAAATGGTGTTAAAGTGATTTTCCGTGAAATTTTAAATTCAAACTCCAATTGAAATTTAATTTATCAAAAAAAAAAAAAAAAAGAAGAAATTAAATTGTTTTATTATGAATGGGAGGAGTTGTATAATATATATATATATAACAAAATCTACCATTTGGTGGCATTCAAGCCTAAGTTGAAATTCCAAGAAACAAAATACTATGGCTTACTTGCATACCAAAAATTATTAATTGTATTGAATGTATTTAATAATACTACACTCTACACTAATAAATATGTGATCCATTTAATTCATATAGTGCATTAACTAATTTATCGTGTTTGGAAGTATTGCAAATTTCGTATATTAAATCATTTATCTTTATATTTTGTTAGTCTACACACAAATATATAATTTTTCTAATTTAAATGTCTAATTAAACTATACTTTATATTATATGTATTGTTATTTTCTAAGGTTATACACAATTATTTGGATATAAATCCCCACTAATAACATGAACAATCAATTTGGAGACTTGAACAATTTAGTAGCCATTTGCATAAAAATTAGAATAGATATGTGAATATATCATCTTTTAATCCTAAACAAAAACCAATTAATAATAAGAATTATCTATTAAAAACATAATTTTTAATTTAAAAAAAAAATGACTTCTTTATTCTTGATTGGATTAATTATTATTATTTTATTATCTCTTATATCATAATAAAAGATTTTATTTATTAAAAATTAAGAAAAATCATAATATATACAGAGTTGTAATTCTAATTATATTTTAATTTTTATTTAAATAATAATGATCATAAATAATTTCATTATAAATATATATTCATGAGATTATTATTTCGTTCGTATTCGTATTCCTTTCACAATATTCATATCACATTCGCTCAAAGAAAATTTCCAAACAATCATCTTAATATCCTCCAAAGCAAACCCTAATAATCAATAATGGAGTTTGTCGAAGATATTCCAACAAAAATACTATGTCGTCTACCCGTTAAGACTCTGCTACAATTCAGAGTCTTATCAAAGACATGTTGTCGTTTAATCAAAAGCCCAAATTTCATAAATTTACATCTAAATCATTCAATCAAAACCAGAACCCATCGTAATCTGACTATTGATGATATTAAGCCAATGGGTTAAATCTATGCCATGAATTTAGATTCTCCATATAGATCTGTTATGGTGCTTCATGCCACTACAAGGCTTTCCTAGATACAATCGATTACGGACAAGAGGATGGAGTAAGTTTCGTTAGACCTCGAAAAATGAGAGCATATGTATTTGGGTGCTGCAATGGCTTGCTTGCTATGTACAATGATCGAGGCTTGATCAGTTTGTGGAATCCATCAATGAAAAAACATCAAATTTTACTTAAATTTTGCGGCTTTTGAGCAAGATCGGTGGTTGCGATAGAATTCTAAAAGGGTTTGGATATGATGAGAGTAGCCATGATTATAAAATGATTTTAATTATTCAATCCTTTGAAGAACAACAAGCTAGAGTTATGATTTATAGTTTGAAAGCTAATTCTTCAAAAAGGATTGATTACCTCCCTGATTATTCTATAGGTGATTACAACAAACCCAATGTTTTGGTTGGATCTTCTCTGCATTGGGTTGTCAAACTCAGAAAAGAACATAAATATAGAGAGCTGATTATTGGCTTTGATCTTAGGGATGAGAAATTCAAAATGGTGCCATCACCGGATCTTAGGGATGAGAAATTCAAAATGGTGTCATTCCCTGATCTTGGGAATTCGTTAAGATTTTTCATTTTTGTGGAAGAATTTGGAGGATTACTTGGTGTAAGCCGTGGTAACTATGACAAACTATATTGATATTTGGATTATGAAAGAGTGTGGAGTTAAGGAGTCTTGGATGAAATTATATTCTCTAAGTTGTATAAAACCTTTATGCTATTCAAAAGCTGGTGATAAAGTTTTATTGGATCATCAAAATTGGGGATCCATTCTCTTATATGATCTAGAAGAGAAAAAAATTAAAAGAATAAAGATTTCTAAATCTTTAGAGTGCAAGGACCATGAAGAAACCTTTGCAAATATTTGTATATGATGAGCTAGGAAGCCTTTTAAAAAATAGTGATGGGTCTCTTTAATTGGGCCTGGCCAGATGCAATAGAGAAGTAAATGCTTGAATCTACAAGAGAAGAAAGATAACATCAAAGAGTTAAGTCAAAGGCACTCTAATACTTAAGTCAAAAAATGACTTTGAGAGAATTTAATAAAGGCTTTTGATAAGCTAAATGAAATATAGAAAAGTGGCTAGGTGAACTCTGCAATGTCATAAATGAGAGATTACCTCTTGTATTTATACTAGTTGTGTATGATATGTTGACTTGACAAGGGTGATAAGTGTCCTCATGTTATTGACTTGGTGAGAAGGTGATCAAATTAGTCAGTACATATACTGTCCTCTTATCAGATTATGAGATAGTTTATCACTTCATTGTTTCTTATAATTTGGGGTTTCATGCATCTCTGCCAGGCCGACAATGATGACCTATAGCATGTGCTCAATAATTATGCCGCTTAGTAGACTGATGCCTTGTCAGAGATAATTAATGAAAAAGAGGAACATTTGCTTTCCTCGGAATGTAACGGCATGCCTAAGGAATGTTTTTTTTCTTTGGTGAGCATGTCTTATGTCAAGTCTCCTTTATTGGTGATGGCTTGGCAATGATACTTTCCTCGCCTTCATCTCCTTGGTCTTTAGCAAACCTCACATATCTTAATGGCGAGTCCGACCATCTTGGGTTAGACTCTGACTTGTGTGAAGGGCCTCACTAATTAACTTAGGCCTTCATTACTTGACTTGAATCTAATGATATTATTCCTCTTTAGAATAAGAAACCTTGTTCCTCTCAGTGTCAATGAAGGGATTCTGGATCATTAGAGCAACAAATTCATAGGACAACACGAGAAAAGACATACAAATTAAGTTGTTGCTGCTTATACTCCTTTTATGTGTTTTTTTTTTTATTTTCATTCCAATTAATTTGAAGTTTAATTTGCTTTCAAATTTAGTTGCTCTTTGGAGATTATTTTGCTTTCATAGCAAATAAAATGTTAAAATATTCTTTAGAATGATATTTTTTTTTTTGTTCCCATAGAACAAATTTTATTTTTCTGAATTTATAAATTTATTGCTGATATTCTTTATATGTGGTATTTTATTTCAATCCTTAAATTAACTCTAAGCATCCTAGCAGCATTCTCTCAATTTTTTCTCTGCTTTTGCTAAATTTTGTTGTTTGTGCCATAATCAATCGAATGAATGAAGATTTGCGATGGCTCATTTTTCTTTATTTTCTTTGTTTTTTTATTCAATAAACATAGATTTTTCTATATCTGTCATTTTATTTATTTTTAGGCGTAGATATTTTTTTTTTTCGTTATTTTTCATTCCATTTATGGGTTTTGTTATTCTTTTTTATGGAATTTAGTGAATCTTATTTTATAAAAGTGTTATATTTTTAAAATTTTTTAAAACTCTCAAGAATTGACATTTTAAATTTATTGTGGATATTCAAACAATCAGATTTATTCAAAGACATATTGAGGCAAAAAAAAAAAAAAAAAAAAAATAGCCACCAAGCAGCTTGCTTTTAGCTGAGATGCAAAAACGTAATAATCAATTTCTTATTTTTATACTTCTGAATATATAATTTTATATTTTTATTTTCTAATCAGTATATATTTTTATCAATATAAATGAAAAATTCATATTTTTTTTATAAAAAAATCATTAAACTAACTCTAAACCGGCCTTAGATTTTTCCTTTTATCTTCTACTCTGCTTCTCTATCTCCACTAGATCGATTATTACAACATTATTCTTGTCTTATCAAAAAACTATATATATAGTGTTAATATTATACTAATCAAAATATAAAATGTCAGAAATTTAATGCTTAATATGCATGTAAACTCCTTTAAAAAATTTGAATTTTTAATGAAAATCAAGCTTTCTTACTAGCCACCTATATCTATATTTAAAATAATTAATGTTTCTGCTCAAGGTTAAGCAATCTATCTTATCTAATTCTTGCCTAATTACATAGAACAATCAAAAGGCTTTAGGTCCTTATCATGGGTCCTTATCTAACTCTAATTTATTAAATGTTCATGGACCATATATTTATATATATATTTCACATGCAGCCAATTCATCAATATATATTCTCCCACTTCTTGAAATGCCTAATTCTACATACAAATTAAACACATATTCATGATAGCTTCAAAGATCATCAATTCCTCCTTTTCTTGAAATCCAAGGATTACTACTTCCTCCTCCTCCTTTTCTACTCCTATATAAATCAATTTTCAACACCCAATAACCAAATCATATATTATTATAGCTATAGTTCATGGCAAAATGCATAAATGATACTTGTAACCGGCCGGTCCAGCTCCACAAATGGCCGGAATCTGACTCAGAGTTTGGGAGCTCAGTTAGCTACAAGGGCTGCCGGCCGCGTGCCCCTAGGGTTGTGGATTTTAGGTCATGCAGGCAACTTTACTTGAGGAGTTATACATTTTCAAGAAAAGAAAGTATGAATGAAAAGACCAAGAAATGTTTTGGCAAAGTTAGAGAGAAAATCAAGAATAGAAGATCAAGAAAGAGATCATCATCAAATTCAAAGACTAGAGATAATAATAAAAGCTTTGATAAAAAGGGATCTTTAAGGAGGGTTTCATATGCTGGTTTATTTTCTATATTTAGAAGATTACTATCTTGCACAACTTGCACAACCAAGGTTGATGTGGCTGAACATACACATCCGTGACTCTTTTTAATTTCTTCTTTACTATTTATTTATGAAAGAATATGCTTGACTGCACAAACCCTAGCCGTTAATTATAATGGATTCTACAGTGGAGTCCATTTATCCATACCAATAAACGGCTAGAATTTACAATTATGATGACCATATTTATGGGTCATATCGATTCGATTTGATCAGTTTGAAAAATTGTTATTAAATTAAATCAATATCTTCGATTTTCAAATTAAATCAAATTATCATTATAATTAAATCGTCGATTTCAATTTGATTTAAATATTTTCGATTTATTAGTTTCAAATCAATTTTTTTTTTTATAAATCGTTATTATTTATTATAAATTTAAGAAAAAATACCAATAAAGTATTAGTAATAAAAAAAATTTTTTTAAAAAAATTAATATTATATAATCTAAAATTTATTTATTCCATTAATTAGCACACTCAAAATTTGTATTTTTTTTTCAAGAATTAGACTTTTATTTATTTATTTATAAAGATTAATTTTCATTGATAGTATTTTTTGAAGTTCTAAATTAATATTAGGTTAAAAAAATATAATTGTATATAAAATAAAATTAAATATATTTAATTGTAATAATGGTTTGGTTCAGTTTGAAATCGAAAAAACTCAAATTGTAAATCAAAACTAATTTTTTTATTTATTTTATTTTTTTAAACTAAATCAAAGTAAATAAATTATGAAATTATCAATTTTAATTTAATTTAATCAATTTAATTTGATTTAATCGATTAGATGGATTTGAATTCCTAAGAAATATGAAAATCTATCACTTGTTAAATCCTCAAAAACCAGATGGCAGTCTCAATATTATATTGAATAATATTACTATATAATACAAAAATATAAAATTAAATACATAATTATTTTGAATTCTTCACCAAGAAGAGACAACCATCAACTCCATTTATTGAATTTAAAGCAAATGATTTAGATTCAATTGTCTAATATTATAATCATTTATCTTAAAAATCAATATATGGATTTTCAGTTGCTATTTTTAAATTGAAAAATGCAATGTAAATATATAAATAACATCATATATGTGAAAAATTCTTATATAAATTTAATTCTCAACATCAAATTATAAATTAATTAATAATAATTTAATATATTAACGTATTAATTACAATACATATCATATAATTTAAATAATTAATTATTATATTTACTTCATAAAATAATTATATCTTAACATATTTAATCATTATTGATAATATAATTGATTAAATTTATCTAAAAAGAATTTCATAATTTAATGACATCGTGAACTAAATTCGATTAAGAATTTTTCCTAGAAGATTTATAGCATGATGAGATTTCATATGGTTTAATTAAACTTTTTTGAGCATTTTTTTTTCTGTAATTAACATAATTAAAACTTTTTTTTTTGTTTGATGAACTTTATTTATTTTTTTATTTTAAATATTTATTATTATTTAAAAATATGAAGCTAATCTTATAAATTTATTCTATTAAATTTAGTAAACAATATTTATATGACTAAAAAAAAATTTTGACATACTGAAATATAATCTAATTATAAATAAATATTTTTTTAGACAATAAATTTAGAATAGATTTCATTGTTTTAATACTAAAATATCAAAAAAAAAAAAGTTCTGAATTAAATTGAAAATAAAATAAAAGAGACTAATTGAATTATTATTAGGGTTAATTACAATTAGATATCTATATTTTGGCCGATTATATTAAAAAGTCCATGTGTTTTCAAAATTATACTAAAAAATTTTTGTATTTTGATTCCGTTAAAATTTGAGATTTTTTTGTCCGTTAAATCTATGTAAAAAGTTCATAATATCCCTTAATTTTAATTCAATTTGCATTCAAATACCTTCCCTTTCAACCACACAAAAATTTTCATTTTCACTGGCATCACACCACCAACATCAGCTTTATTGCGTAAGCTGAAATCATAGCATTCCAAATAGGAACTTTCTTTTTTCACAAGTTTATTGTTTTTCCTCTCGAAACTCCACCACCTCCAATCAACCTCTAATCAGAGCCCTTCGATCCCATTTCTTCATCTTTTTCCCTCCCCTCATCTCGCACCTTTGCCCTCTCATCTGCTAAGAAAGTAGCTGCAGAACATTAAAGACGCAAGTGTCGACACCGCATCGAACCCCTTCACCATTCCATCACAGCAAATTATCACCAACAACGCCACCATCACTGTCGGATCTCTATCTCTCTAAGGTCAAATTTGTCCTCTATACCTGAGACTCATGGCTTGAACTTCATCTCCACTTCCATAGTCAGTCATCACTGATTTATGCTTCATCATCACTTGAAAATTGTCATCACCGTAAATCGTCTCCATTACTCTAGATCTTTTTCTGTTCGTTTTCTTTCAATTTTATTATTGGCTACTCTTTCGAGTTATTCTAAAATATGAAAAAAAAAGCTCAAGTGCTAACAAATGGAGGAAAAATGAGTCTGATTTTGTCCAGAAATGCAGCGTCAGATTTCGATGGGAAGTTGAAAGGTGTGCAGAGATTTTTGATGGGTTAAAAACTTTGGTAGATGTTATTGGAGGAAATGGGAAAAACTCACCCACTGAACTATTATGTTTAGAAATGAGACCACCACCATTGTCTTGGGTATTCACATTAACATTAAAGATGAAAATGAGATTTTTGAATTGGTTGAGATGTGATTTTAGGTTTTACTTGAATTAGTTGCGGAAAAAGAAGAAGAGTGTTTTGAATATTATAATAAATATTTTAATGAAAATTTTAATTTTTAGGAGTTTGATTCAAGGAAAAAGGATAAAAAATTGATGAAAGGATTTCGTAATTTAACGAATTTAAATATAAAATTTTTTTAATATAATTTTAAAATTATAAATATTTTTTAATATAATTAATTAAAATACTGGACCTAACTATAAGTAAGCTTTATTATTTTATTCAGAATCCACGTTAAATCATTGACCTAAATTCAAGGGTGCAGGGAGTAATATTGGGATAAGGTGGAATTCCAAATGATTAAATGTTGCTTTCACGTCTCTCCATGATTCATTTTTATTTGTTTTTTCATAGATAGGGACGGGCACAAACAGTTACCACCGCCACTAGGCCCACTACCACTACCAGTCCACCGCCACTACATTCCCAATATTCAAATTAGTGCCATTATTATTCGGACAAGTTAGGAGTTAATTTCATCAATTCGTACTGTTTTTTTTTTAATCTAACATGTTATGATTTTTACAATTATATTTTATCTAAAATTTTATTAGAAAATTTAAATGTAAATACAAGAAATCTCTTAATTGATATTATTGTGTCTTGAATTATGTAATGAGCCAAAAACTCACTTTTGCCATAAATTTAATTTCATTCAGGTTTTCTGAAGAGTTGTTATTAAATTTTTTGATTTGATTTTTTTAAAATTAAATTAAATTATTATTATAATTAAATTTAATTTAATTTAAATATTTTCAGTTTATCTGTTTTAAACTAAATAATTTTTTTATAAATTGTCATTATTTTATTATAAATTTAGAAAAAAATATTAATAAAATATCAATAATAAAAAAATTTTAAAAATAATTCAATATTATACAATTCAAAACTTATCTATTTTATTAATTAACTCACTTAAAATTTATATTTTTTTTAAAAATTATATTTTTTTATTTATCTTTAGTTAATTTTATGAATTGTATTTTTTAACATTTTAAATTAATATTAAGTTAAAAAAGATGTGGTCATATATATCAAATAAAATTAAATATATTTAATTGTGATAATAATAAAAAATAATATATATATATATATATATATATA
>CANXYC012769111.1:0-14016 GCA_948193065.1 Aleurites moluccanus
AGATAGAAGTGGAAGTATTTAATTGAAGTGCTTATTTGTGTTTTTAGCAGCTGGGCATGCTCCTTATACAAAGGAGATGCTGCCCAATTTTTTTTTATAAGATATTTAAGCCATTTTGAGCTTATTAATGTTTTGCATGCCATATAGTATAGTTTTATGGGTTCTTCGCGGTACTGGTAGCATAAGCATCACCCGTACCCTAGGACCGTCATAGCTCCTAAGTTGGGCTGTGACAATTATGACGCTTCACGGATTGGTCTAGGGTGTGTATTGATGTGGATTGGTAGGGTAATTGCTTATGCTTCTCGCCAGTTAAAGAAGCATGAAGCAAATTATCCGACTCATGATCTGGAGATGGCAACTGTGATATTTGCATTGAAAATTTGGAGACATTACTTGTATGGATCGAAATGGGAGATATATACTGATCATAAGAGTCTATAGTATATATTTCAATAGAAGGATCTAAATCTTAGGCAGCGTGGATGGATAGAGCTTCTTAAGGATTATGACTGTGAGATTCTTTATCACCTAGGGAAGGCCAATGTAGTGGCTGATGCTTTGAGCAGGACATCACTGGGCAGTTTAGCTCATATAGTGATTGGCAGGAGGCCATTGATCAGAGACATGAGAGAGTTAGCAGATATGGGAGTGGAGTTGGAGTTGGGATCCCAGGATCAGAATCAGGCTCTGATATCCTAATTTTGGGTGAAGTCACTACTGATTAATGTTTTTAAAGTGGCCCAGGATAAGGATCCTTATCTACTGAAGCTCAAGGGAGAGGTACAGAGTGGGAGGATGATAGATTTCATAGTAGAGGATGGGGTACTGAGATGTGGAAAGAGCATATGTGTAGCAGATTTTGATGGGCTACGGGATCGGATCATGAGAAAGGCTCACTATTCTGCATACAGTGTACATCCAGGGATTACTAAGTTATACCATAATCTGAGAGATGTTTATTGGTGGCCAGGGATGAAGATGTAGCTCAGTTTATGTCTAAATGCTTAGCCTATCAGCAAGTTAAGTTTGAGCATCAGAAGCCATCGGGGCTACTTTAGGAGATAGAGTTGTCAAAGTGGAAATGGGAACAGGTGACTATGGATTTTATAGTTGGTCTACCGAGGAATTCAAGGGGTTATGATTCTATTTGGGTGATTGTTGATCGTCTAATGAAGTCTATTCATTTTCTGGAGGTTGAGACCAGCTATACGGTAGCTGAGTACGTACAGTTATATGTGGATAAGATTATGCGGCTTCATAGAGTTCCTTTGGTGATTATATCAGACAGGGGTACATAGTTTATATCTCTGTTTTGGCAGAAGTTTCAGAAGGCTATGGGTACCCAGTTACGGTTTAGTACTGCTTTCCATCCACAGACTGATGGGCAGTCGGAGAGGACAATCCAGACTTTGGAAGATATGTTGAGATTATGTGTTTTGGATTTCAAAGGTAATTGGGATTATTATCTTCCATTGATAGTGTTCTCCTACAATAACAGTTATCACTCTTCTATTGGTATGGCTCCATTTGAAGCACAATATGGTAGGAAATATAGACCTCCAGTGTGTTGGTGGAGCCAGGAGAGAAGTAGCTAGAGGGGCCAGAGTTGATCAAAGAAACTATAGAAAAGGTTCCTATGATCAGAGAGCAGATGAGGACTGCCTTCAATAGGCAGAAGATTTATGCTGATTCGAAGAGGAAGGATGTACATTTTGCAGTTGGTGATCATGTCTTCCTTAAGGTCTCATCAATGAGGGGTGTTATGAGATTTGGGAAGAGGGGTAAGTTATCACCAAGGTTTATAGGCCCGTTTGAGATACTTGAGAGGATTGGTAATGCGGCCTATAAATTGGCTCTTCCACCTAGTATGAGCCACGTACATCCAGTCTTCAATATATCTGTGCTGCGAAAATATGTATCGAATCCATCGCACATTTTGGAGGTTCAGGATGTGGATCTCAGTGATGACTTATCTTATGAGGAGCTACCTATGGAGATTATTGATCGACAGATCAGAGAGCTGCGTAATAAGGAGATCCCAATGGTTAAAGTGCTTTGGAGGAATCAGTCCATGGAGGATTGCACTTGGGAGAGTGAGCAGGAGATGCGGAGTAGATATCCATTCTTGTTCCAGCAGTGAGGTATGTTTTATTTAAATTCGAAGACAAATTTATTCATAGGGGGTAGAATGTAATACCCTAGAAAGTTCTAAAATACATGTATGATTTATTTCTCAATATATGGTTCATAAGTCTTGAAATGATGGGAAAGAATTTTTAGAGACACAGTTAGAAAGCGAAATAGTTACTTTTTCGGAAAGCAGCAGTGTCAGGAACACTGCCTAGAAATTAGCAATCTGGTCAACAGAAGAATTTCTAAAGTTAATTTGGGGGTAAAAGATCACCATAATTTATGTTTAATTTTGGTAAAAAGAAAGAAGTGAAAATCATTTAGGAATATTGAAAAAGTAACTGATGGCATAATTATAAATAAATGGAAGTTAAAGGTGAATAGTGAAAATTGATCGGTCGGGGTTATAGAATGACTCCGAAACTATTTTTATAAATAAGTATAAATTAAAATAATCTTATTGACTCCTCACTCTGATATCTAAATCTTAACAAAATTGACAAAATAAATTACAGAAGATTTTGGATCAAAGTGTAATGGACGGAAGTTCGGGGAGTTAATTGTAATTTGTCAAATTGGATTTTTCTATTTATTTTTCCTTAGCCATTTGTTCTTCATTCTTCTTCTTCTTCCTTAAGTGGCCAAACCACCTTTCTTGCCTTCTTTTTCCATTTTCTTCATCATTTCATCAAAATTTATAAGGAAAATTGATAGAAAACTAGTAATTCCACTTAGTTCTCTTCATTTCAATCCTCAATTTGTAGAAAGAAGCTAAAGATTCTAAGGAATATTGAAGAAGAGATTTCGGCTCTTGCATCCTATTTGAGGTAATCAATTGTTTTGTTTAATCTTTTGGTTCATTTAGATGATTTAGGAGTTAAATTTGATGGGTTTATAGTTAATTTGTGTCAATTGATGCTATTTGTTAGAAATCCCTAATTTGGTTGGCTAAATTGAAGTTGTAAGAAATGAGTTGATGATTTAGAGTTTATTTATGTCAATTGATGTTAGAATTAGTCATTTGGATATGAATGGATGATTAATTAGTGGTTTATTTGATGTAGAATTGAAAGTTGGACAAGGTTGCTTTATATAGCTCATTTGGTGATTTGTGGTGGAATTGGCTTGTTCAAGTGATTTGAAGCTTTAGGTGAGTTCTACATGCATCATTTGACATGCCTATATCATTGAATTGTTGAATGGAAACCTATGGCAAAACCACCTTAGTGGCCGAACCCTACTTTACTATTCATTACCTTGGTGTTTCTTGATTTTTCCTTGAATTCCCTTGCCATTTGATCCTATTTTGACATTGTTTAATTGTGTTTCTTTGATGCCTATACCTTTGTTGACAATGTGACTTTGTGTTGATTGAATTGGGCAAGTCAATTTCTTGCCATTGTATGCCCACCATGTGTTTGATGAAATGCCTAGTTCATTTGCCTTTGGCCTATTGGTTTGTATTCCATAGGCCTACCATTTGAATGCCATTATCGCCAGCGATGTTGGCATGCCAATTGACCTACCGTTTTCCATCACCGAACCAACTTTTGTTCCATGTCCCTTCTTTATTGCCAAACCAATTACCATTGATTGTATGTTATCTATAACACTGCCATTGTACTTATTGATACTGAATTGACTGATATTGAACTGATTGATAGTGGACTGATTGATTTGTTGGATGCCATTGTTGCATAATGGTATCCCTTATTATTAACCCTTATATAGCTTGGCAGAGCTACCGATCCGACAGGGTAGTGGAGAAATACTGTCGGCGATGTGCATATTGTATTACTGAAACCCTAGATATGAGGGGTTATGGTCCTGGCCATAGGGCCTGATTAGCCTTATGCTCATTGATACTGATATGATACTGGAGACCTTTATGGTCTATACAGATATGGATTACTGGAGATTGTATGATTTTTTTTCGTACAGTCCATCCCTGTATCTGTCTTTCCATATGATATCGAGCCTATACTGTATTCATTGGCTATAATGTACCCTGATATTGATTGTATATACTGTTATCTGTTCCACTGATACCATTGCTTTATTATTGCCTACTGATTATTATGGATGCGTGTAGATTCACTGAGTATCATCTATACTCACTCTTTTCATTGTTTACCAATTTCAGGAGAGGAGTAGGCCGCAGAATCTTGTCATCTATCTTTCGAGGATTTCTGCTACAAACAGACTGATGTATATTTTATGATATTCTGTATTATTATTTTAGTGTTCATTATCTAGCTACTCCATGGGGTATGTATGGGTTAGCTAGGAAATGAACATATGTATATATTGATGATGATATGTTGAGTTATATGATGATGTATGATATGATATATGACTATTACAACCAATTGCAGAAATTAAAAAATGATTCACAGGATAACAGAATGGATGGTAACTAATTAAAATGGATATTATATTATGATTTATAGATTGTGCATGTGATACTGGGCTCTACGGGTGTCGGTCGCCATTGGCATCTCCCATGTCCTAGGACCGTCGCGGTCCAGGAAACCGGGTCATGATAATTAATTCTTAGTAAACATGTCTTTCTATATTATACAGTATATTTATACATGCACTAAAGAATAAGAATAATAACGGACAACGTTGAACACTAAACTATTATATGACTTCAATTGATGAGACAGAAATCCTATGCTTCATGGTACACTTATTAGTTTATTTATGCCTATGACACATATTCTAAACCTTAACTCTGATACCACCTCTGTCACGTCCCACTTTTGGAAGGTGATGGTTTTAGGGCACGGGTAGACCAAAGGTCACCAAAAATCCATAAAATCTACTAACAATCCAGTTATCAATCTATCATTCTTATCTCATTCATTAATATTTAAATTCCATTTATTGCTTATTAATTTTACAAAAATTTTAACAGCGTTTTCTTTATATTTTTAATGTTATTCTAGACCCAAAATTGGGTCTTTAAAAAATTATACAGTCTGCGCAAAAAAATATTTTACACACCCAATAATTTTTCTTCCTTATACCCTCAACTTCATAGTTCAATAGATATACATGGCACTTCTAAATCTCTTTCATAACATGTAAATTTTATTTTAATATTTTTAGTATCACTATCATTATCATTATCATTAGAAAATATTCGTATAATATTTTTACATCATTAATCTATCTATATACAGTATCATGGAGCTTTAGAGATTTTATACATATTAATTTTAAATAATTAATCACTACCTTGAAGTTCTTGATCTTCCAAGTCGAAAAAGGAATGACTTAGATATAATCATCTCAATCTCATTCCTGTAAAAATTATAAACCACTATATGATGAGTATAAAAGTACTCATTGAGCATGTATACATCATTAAACAGGTAATATAGGTACATAATAACAAGGTATATTAATGGAAGTCAAATGTCAATAAATATAATGAAGAATATTACTATATCAAATTTGTATATCAAAGGTTAATTAATTGCATACCAAATGCCTTTTGAAATTCGAAACAGGTAACAATGATAATAATGATAAACAATAATAGATAAAAGAATGGTTATCAATGTAAGCAACAAGAAATAAGTTTTGGAATCAATGAATAAGTAAACAATACTCATATCATGTAGATAAGACATATAATGGGCCATGAACACGTATAATCTTATATCGATCTCGTATTAATCTTATATCAAGTACATAAGGTTGATCAGACCCTATGGCTAGGACAATTAACCTTTCCCAGCTAGGGTATAATATAAAGTCAATGTGCACACTGCTAACGGTATTTACCCGCTACCCCGTCGGTAAGGAAACTCTGTTAAATCCACATCTAAATAGGTCAATGGATTTCAATAACAATATCAAGTATTTATTAGAAACATTACGATACAATGGCATTTAACGGTACACATGGGCTTACTTAACAATCGGTGTCAATACATTTCGATGAACATTTAACGTTTTCCTTATTTGGTATAAAGGTAGAAACTTATATGGTACAGGTTTAAACATTTGATGTGCATACTTTTGAGATCATTTTGGTACATGATCAATCAAGTACAATATCATGATTCGGGTTTTCGATATAAACAAATTCAATAGGTATTGCAAATTTCAATAACAATCAATGGATATAAATCATTTTAATCTTGAATAAAATTAAAGGATAATCAATAGCAATAACAAAATGATATTCAATTAAGAAGAAAATATGTTCTTTGATTCAATAAGTCAAAATCATGGTTATGTATAATGATGTATATATTACTCACCTTACTGAGCACTTCTTATTGCACTTTACTTATTTTTTTTTTATTTCCAATTCTATTTCCTTAGTTCATTGCTCAAATGCTCATGGAACTCATCAACTTCTTTTATTCATTATTGATTCTACATATTCAACTAATTTCCATTTAGATACTATTTAATATAAAATTATATTACTTATACTTATATTAAAGAAATTCTTATGAATTTAAAAATTACTAAGGTTTTTCTATGCAAAATTCTTTACTAGCAACCTGTGTTCCTATAATCATATCTTTTTCTACACTTATCTAATTACTTCAATTCTTATTCCTACTTAAACAATACATATCAAGTTATGACATATCAAAAATTCACCTTATTCCCATTACTACATAATTTATAGAGTTAATTTAAACTTAACCTTACAATCAGCCATGCTGCCCTGCATTCTGCCTGCAATTCTATTCTGGTAGTCTATACTATTTTATCTATAACTCCATCTATACTTATCAAATTACTTTGATTATTTTTCCTATTTACTCTAGACATATTAAATTATAACATATTCAAATTTCAGATTATTTGGTTAACTTTACAATTACTAGTGAATTTTCAAATTTAAATTACTGTCCTGAAATCTCTATCCAAATATACCCTATTTCTATCCTTATAATTAATTTCGTGATCATTGAATTACAAAATAATTTTACATAAATTTATCAAATATATAAATTAACATTTTTCATGTTTAATACTTTCTCTAATTTAGAATTTAAGGCCCTCCTATCGATATAACTCAGTAACCAATGTTTTGTTTATCAGTCAATTCTAGCAGTCTATACTTATGGCTCAATATCTCATAAATCACAAATCCAATTGAAAAATACTTTTACAGGACTATATATAAGACATAAAGGAACACTTTTAATGTTGAACACTTCTTCGAATTCTATTTCTATAATTCTATACAATTAAAATATAGTAGCAAAATTCCAGAAAACCTAATTCTCACCAGTCACAGTTTTTACTCAATAACTCTTTTCTCACTTATAATTTTACAAATTCATTTAACACTCATTTAATTAACATATTTATATAAAAATTTCATGTTTTAACCAACTTCAATTCATTCATTACAAATTTGGAATACTGCTTACAATTTACTGCCTTAAAACAGTTTTAGAATCCCCTTTAAACCATAGTCAATTCTTTACCCTTTTAGTTCAATTAGCTCAAATATTTACCAAATCAAACTATAGAACTCTTAAATTAAATTAAAAACTGAAGTTTAGGAAATTTATCTTAAAATTGAACCATTGAATTCCTTCTTATTTTGGTCCACCGAATTGCTTGAATAGCAAATTTCTATTACTTTTTCTCCATTAATCTTCTTCCTTCTTCAATTTTCTATCTACTTTTGGTTGGTTTCTTTGGAAGGGTGGAAAAATATTTTTCATTTTTTTTCTTTCTCTACCTATGGTTCATCCTCCCACTTCTTTTCCATAGCTATTCTCTTCATCTTTTTATATACACCAAAATCCTTATGAAACATTTGATAAAATAAGAATAGAAAATTGTAGATTTTGGCTTATTTGTTACCTTTTTCACATAATTTGATAAATTAAATAATTATTTCCTATTATAAAGTCCTTTCAATCACCCATTGCCAGACACCTAGTTCACTTTCTAGAATTTTGGTGCAAATGATGGGTCCCACAACTTTTAAGTATTTGCACTTTGGCTCAAAAAAAATTTTACTTTCATTTTGACCCCGAAACTTTTTGTAATTTATTATGTTAATTCTATTAAGAATTAACCTTCGGTGTGGGAAATGAAAATGCTCATTTTGAGCTGCTCTATTTATTAAAAATGATTATGAGTCAATTATGGATCCCAGGCAATGGATTTTCAAAATTGCCCTGAAAGTTGCCATAAATTATGATTTTGCCACTCTTTAAAATTTTAGTATTCCCAAAGGTTTTTCAGTTCTTTCTTTTCATCATAATTTCACATAAAATTAACTAACTTAATCCCCTTAAGTCTGGATTAGAAATTCTTATGTCAACGGACTGCTATTTCCTCGGGAGGTATAATTAACACCGGTATTTTCCGGGACAGTGTCACAAAAGTAAACCGGTTCAGGTTCAAATTCCTGAGTGTTTCTCTTTACCATTCTCTGTATATTTTAGTAATTAATTGAACCCGATTCTTACTTATATTAATACTTCATCAGTTTCTATAATCCATTATCTACTGTTCTGTTTCACTGTCTACTATTCTATTTGCTGGGGTATTACAGTATATAAGAAATATAAGGAGACTTTTAGAGGAATAGTATGTAATACCCTTGGAAATACTACCATAATTGAACAATAATATATCTAGTTATCGGACTAGGAACACTGATATAATGAAGGAAATTTTTTGAAAGATAGTTAGAATGCATTTACGATATTGTCTTGGAAAATATTTGTGTTAATTATACTACCCGGTAAATAGCAGTCCAGTTGACTGAAGAATTTTTGATTCAGACCAGGGCGTAAAGAATTATATAAATATAAGTGAAATTTTAGTAAAAAGGAAAAGTTAAAAAATGTTTAGGAACTATGAAAATAAGAGTAATGGCAAAATCGTAAATAAGTTAAACTTTTAGGGTAATTTGGAAAAACCACTATGTGTTCCAAAATGGCTTTGAAAGTATTTTTATAATAAACTATAGATAAAAGAAGTCATTTTAGTTCCCACTTTGAAATCCAATTCTCAACAGAATTGTCAGAATAAATTATAGAAGGAAATGGGGTCAAAGTCCAATTAATGAAAAGTTTAAGGACTTAAATGTAATTTGCCTATTTTTCTTACTATATAAGCATACCTTAAGATATTTTTGGCCATCTTCTCCTTCTTCACCTAACCTTGGCCGAAATCCCCACTCCATTTCTCCACCAAATTTTCAAGCTAAAATCAAAAGAAAAACCAAGAAAAACTTTGATCCAACCTTTGATTCCTTGAATTCTAACCTTGATTTGCTTGGAAAATCAAAGAAAATCAAGAACCATAACCATATAAATTTCGGATGGATCATTACCATAAGGTAAAGAAATGATTTATTTGTTTTAATGGTTGATTTAGATATTATTTAGAATGGGTTTGGTGTTATTTGGCATCAATTGATGCATTTGATTTGTTTTCCCTAAATTGGAAACTCTAGTTCAAAGTTGTAAGAATTGAATCTTTGATTTAATGTTAGTTAATGTTAAATAGGGTTAGATTATGTTAATTGGAAACTTATTGATAAATTTTTTGTGGTTAATTTGATGCAGAACACAAAGATTTGGAAAGTTATCATTTTTGCCTACTTTGAGGATTTTGTTGGCAAATCAATTTTTTCTAACTTATTTGAAGTGTAAGGTGAGTTTAATATGCATCAGATATCAAGTGTATTGCATTGAAATGTTGATTGAAAACCATCCTTAGATAGCCCATTTTGGCCGAACCATCTAAGCCCATTGTTCCTTGAATTTTTTTCTTGTTTTCTTTTATTTTTCCATGCCTATTTGATTCTTTATATGATGTTTATTGTTGAGTTGCTATTGCCTATTTAAAATCATATATTGTGTACTTGTTGATTAATGTTGAGGCAATTTCAATGTTGCACCAAAACCTTATCAAAATGCCTAATGATTGTTTCACACCAAGTGTTCGATGAATTGCCTAGTTCAAAATTCATAGGCCTACCATTTGATTTCATTTGTAGGCCTACCAGTTGAATGTCATCGTCGCCAGCGACATTGGCATGCCAATTAAGCCAACTTCTTGACTTTTATTGTCCAATTTTTGATTCATTCCAATATTAATTGCTAATCGTAATACTAATATTTATTGCTTCTTCTATTGATTATTCATTGCTTAATTGCAGTCTCGTTTAATTAAATTTATGAGCTACTGTTACTTGATGAGATTATTATTGTTATTTGATATTGATTGACTTGTTCCATGTCTTTATTGATTCCAATGAGATTTGATAGAGTTGCCTCTCCGACAGGGTAGTAGGTACATACCGTTGGCAATGTGCACATTGTATACAAGATACCCTAGCTGGGAAGGGTTAGCTGTCCTAGCCATAAGACCTGATCAGTCTTATGTATATTGATACGTGATTGATATGTGCGATATGAGTTTCATGGTCCTTTATCCGTCCCTTTATCTATCTTATCTGCATGACATATATTCCATTGACTTTATTATAGCTCCACTAACTTGTTCATTGATTCATATAGTCATTTACTGTATTTTGATTCCTTATTTAGATATTGATGAGAAGATTAATATTTATTGATTATTTGCTTATTGTTTATTGATATCATAACCATTTCTTTTGGTCGATGCATATTAGATTCACTGAGTATTCAATACTCATTCCTTTCATTTGTTTTCCCTTTCCAGGTGCAGAGTATAGGCAGATTCCTGATTTTTATTTCTCAGAGGAATTCTACAGTCTTGTATTGACAGTGTAGTTAATTTAACACTGTATTTTTGTATGTGTATAATTGCTCTATGGTATTTGTATAAATAGCATATATAGACTGTATTTATGAATGTATGAAATAATATGGAGTATAAATGTGAATGTAGTTTATGATGATGATATTTACAGTTAAATTACATAATGAATTACAAGGTATGAGAATAGATAATGATTACATGAGTAAAGAGAATGATATGAACATAATATGATTGAATAGTATGTGATTGTATAGATGTGATACTGGGTTCTACGGGTGCTAGTTGTCTCTTGCATCTCCTGCATCCTAAGACCGTCCCATTTCGAAATCGGGACGTGACATAATAATATTGGGAAATTGTTTATTAATGGAATAGTAGTTCTTTGGTAAATGTTGATTTTACAAATGGACAGACAATGATATAAAGAGTGATATTATTTGAAGTTTTGATATTAAATTTAAGGGATTATTTAGGACTGTGACTGGTCAAGTTGACGCAAGGGATAGAATATTATAGCATTAATGGAATTTGATAAGAATTAATTATATAATAGTGAATTTTTGGAGACACAAATTCAATGGATTACTAAAGTACTTAGACGTTTGAGCAAAGTGTGCAACCGAAGCATAGTGAGTACGATTTGGAAGAACGTAGCACAAGTTAGTTTGGAAAATTAGGAGGCGAATTTTATTAAGGGATAAAAATTGTAATACTTATATTTTTGAACTATTTTTAAAATCATACTTTATTGAGAATTAATAATTATTTTAAGAATATCTAATTAAACATATGAATATAAAATTATTATTGAGATTTATTATAATTTAAAGAAATATTTATTTAAAAGTAAAGAAAAATGTACTTTTCAAAAATAATTTTTAATTTTTAATTTTATTAAACTATTATTATTATTATTAGTATTATTATTATTATAAAAATTTTTAGAAATTAAATTTATATTTAAATAATTTTTATTAAATTAGTATGAAATTATTTTTTTCAAGTTTTAAAATGTCAAAATGAAGAATTTTACAAGGTTTTATTGACTATTTATTTATAATTTTTGGATTTAAAATAAATTTTCTATAAAATTTTTAAGAATTATAAAAAAGGAGGGCTAACCCGAGGCCACCACGTGGCAGCCTTGGGCTGCTGGCTAGATGAAGGAATAGGAAAAAATTGGGCAGAGAAGGAAATGAAGAGGGAGGAGAAGGAGAGAGAGGGGGAAGTGAGAGATCGGAAAGCGGCCATCCGGCAGTCGATTTTCGGCATGTGCCGGCCAGATGTGAAGGGAGAAGGCCTATAATATCTGCCATTTTATAGTGTTTTATTGATTTTGTATGTTTGGAGAATGTATTAAAATTTTAAATAAGAATGTTGAGAATTTCAGGAATTTCTGTTTTGGATGCTGCAGGATTTTGTGATGATAATTGCATGGTCTTAAAGACATAATTTAATAAAGTGTAAAACATGAAAATTGTGAGTTTATATCTTGGTTATAATTCTGTAAAATGGTTTGGCAAAATTCTATGTGGGATGAGTTGTGTCTATTTGAGAAAGACTGGTCTGGTTGAGAGTTTTTGCAGGGATGCAGTGTCTATTTGAAATTACTGGGAATGACTGAGGCAGAATTAGCAAAAAGTATGAATATGAAAAATGTTTCTTTGTATGTTGAGATAATGACTGTAAAATTTTAGAATTTTTGGATAAGTGTATCTCAGTGTAGAGTATGTTTTATCAGACCTGTTCAAAGAGATTCTAAGGCAGCAAGTCTGGGTAACTTTTGGAGAGTCACCATGGTATGTGTATTAGTCCTTTTGATTTGACATTTTGATATGTTGTGCCCCTACATGTTGATTGTAAGTGATAAAAAGAATTAGTAAGTTTGGATAATTGTAGCTCATTTGCGAGCTAGCTAAGTGTGGGATGTCCAGGCAGGGTTTTTACTTGGAGGAATTTTGTTATGGCGAGCCAGCAAAATGAGAGGAGGCATTTACTAGCTGGAAATGGTGAAGTGGCAATTTTCGAAGAGGCTTTGGCGAAGAGGTATTGTACGAAGAGGGAAAGTGTGAAGTGGCAATTCGCGAAGAAGCGAAGAGGCAAAGAAGCATTGCTGAGGTGGCATATGCGAGGAAGAGTTGCGAGGAGAGTCTGGCGAGGCAGCATATGCGAGGTAGCATATGTGAACTGGAATGTGCGAGGTAGCATTGCCGGATCAAGTTTAGTGAGCTAGAAGTGCGAGCTGGGAATGCGAAGTGGAAAAGGCAAGCTGGTTAGGCGAGGTAGCTTTGCCAAGGCAGGTCTAGCGAGGCGAGTTGGCTAGCGTGTTTCTGGGGCAATGTTTTATTTAAACCCAGCAACCCCCCAGTAGTGTTTCACGATTTTTTCCTTCTTTCTTCTTCTTTCTTTAATTCAGTCTTTTTCTCAGATTTGTTCCATTTTATTTTCTAAGGCATTAATACCCAAATTAATGCATTAGACTTCTAGATTAGTCAATATTAAGGTAAAAGTTATCATATTTGAGCAGTAATCTCAGAATTTCAGTTTGAAGGAAATAAGGTAAATTTCCTCCCTAAGCTATTTTCTTTGGATTTATTTAAGTCTATGGGTTAGGATATTTAATATTGGGTATACAGAATTTATTGCTAGTGATCTGAATCCATTAATAGTAATTAATGTGGGAGAAATTAATTTGGTAAGACTGCTATGAACAGTAACTCTGAAAATTAATGCAAATTTAATGCAGATTTTCTTTAAGAGATAAATGAAATTATTGTTGGGAATTAAGAATAGAGACTCTAAGATAGTTAATTAATAGGAAATCATGTTGAATATTATTGGTTTTGAGAAACCCTAATTTTGTATATTTGGGGAATTTCTTAGGAGGAGAAATTCGAATTTGATTGAGGAATTAAGTGAGCAGATTTTAAAGAGGAATTTGAAAGAAATTTGTGTTAGAGGTAAGTATGAGCATCCCATTTGATTATTGTTCCTTGAAATTAAAATGACCAAGTGTTCTTATATTTGATTATCCTATTGTATATATATATTTATATCCTTGTGTAATGTGAATGGCTTGATCAACCTTCTTGGATCAAGTCTATATGTTTCTTGCTTGTGAACCCG
>CANXYC012769816.1:0-10577 GCA_948193065.1 Aleurites moluccanus
CTACAAATATTTAAACCTCATATTCTTTATACAACACATTAATTCACATATATATTAACATATTAAAGCAAGTTTGGGCTTACGTTCAAGCCTAGGTTTCATGCCAAAGTATTTTGAACTTTATAGGTCATAAAGACCTAAAATCCATTCAAACCCAAATCAAGCATACCAATCTCTTCCTATATGCTTCAAATACCTATCAATTAACCATATCATATACACCTAAAAAATTGCACACATATTTATCTCATAAACCCTAATCCTAGCACAATGCAATTCGGCCCAAGGGGGCTAGATCACTAAAGCTTAATTTTTCCAATTCAACTTCATAATTCCATAATTAAACACACCAATTTAATAATTCTAAGCTCAATTACACAAAATCAAACCAAATTCCTCATGTTTGCCCTAGTTAGGTTCGGTTTTAGGGTTTTTTTCTTTCTAATTCAACATTTCATTTTCCAATTACACTTGCAATTAATTAATTCAAGTCACCAATTATTCATCTAACTAATCAATTTCACCAAAATCAAACCAATTTCAAGTTTCCCCCAACCTACGGCATTCGGCCAAAAGGGGGTTTTCTTCGTTTGAGTTAATTCTTCAATTTTAAGCATTCAAATATCAATTCACTATGCCAATTAAAGATTCAAACATCCAATTGCAGAATTTTAGAAGAAATTCCACACCAAAACCCTAATTCCCATTCGGTTTCATAGTCCATTCCTAAATTAAAATGCAATTTTAATTTAAACACTAAATCAAGATTAATTGAATTCATTAAACATCATTTATATCATCAATTTGCTCCATTGAAACATAAAATCAATTTTTCCCAATTTTCCCCTAAATCAAGTCGATCACTATGTAATTTACCCAACTAAAAGTTAAATCCTTCAATTCAAGCATCCAAAACAACATTTAAATGTAGGTAAATCACTAACCAACCAGAAATTTCAACTTACCTCATGAATTTCTACCAATGGCCGAATCCTAGTTCTCCAATCCTCCAACCAAAATGAAATTTGAGCTATAGTTTAAGAAATGGAAGATTTCCACCCAAGCTTAGAAAAAAATCTCTAAAACCTCAAATGCTCTTCAATGGCCAAACCAAGAAGAGTTTTTCTCTTCTTTTCTATGTGTTTGACACGGTTTTTGAATGGGAAAAGATGAAATGCATATTTGTTTAGGTTATTTTAATGGTTAGTGGACTTTTGCCATACAATCCACTACAAACAAGCTCATAAAGTAGACTTTAGAACCTATACATGCATCCTTTAGATTGAAATGCACTAATACTTTGTTCTATTGAATCAAGATGAGTGAAAGTGCTATTCAATCCTTCCTCTTTCAGTTTTACTTTAATTGGGTCCTTATAAAATATCAATTAAATCCCTAATTTTTATTCCCTTTTGCAGTAAAGTCCTATTATTTTTGTAACCTAATTTGGCTATTTTATTTTATTTATGTATTTTATTATCATTATTTTATTTTATCCAAACAATCAATTAACAATCAAACACATATGTAAGCACATCATAATAATTTGAAATAAATTGACAGAAATTCCCGAAGGTCCTTAACTATACTAGGCTCGGTTAGGACTTGGTGTTACATTATGCTCATTGGCAATGTCATATACAATGTACAATCAATAATAGTAAGTATGGTAATAAAGAAAGGAATGAAACAAAGATTGGTTCGGTGGCCGAAAATGGTAGGTCAATTGGCATGCCAATGTCGCTGGCAACAATGGCATTCAATTGGTAGGCCTATGGCATGCAAACCAATAGGCCAAAGGCAAATAAATTAGGCATTTCATCTAACACTTGGTGGGCATACAATGGCAAGTCAATAGGTTAGGTTTGGTGGCAAATTTATCTTGCCTAATCAAAGCAACAACAAACCACATTGTCAAACAAAGCAAGGGTATCAAGAAACAACATTAAACAACATTAAATTAGGATCAAATTGGAAAGGAAAATCAAACAATTCCAAAGGCAATTTAGGCATACTAGGGTTTGGCCAATATAGGGTTTTTTCTAAAGGTTTCCAATTATCAAATCAATGATACAAACATGGTATTTGATGCAATGTAAACTCACCTAATGCTCCAATTAGCCAATGCACACTCCAATTGCACCAATTCCACCGAAATACCTAAAATAGGCTACTTTGAAAACCCAATTTGAGCAATCTCCAATTCTACATCAAATTATCCTTCAATTAGCTATCTATTCATATCCAATTAACCATTTCTAACATCAATTAACAATTCCTAACACAAATTCAACGTATCAAATCTTACAATTTCAAATAGCCAACATAAATTTGGGTATTTCATCAAATTTGGATAAACTAATGCAAAATAACCATAAACCCATTCAATCGAACCTAAATAAACTCCAAATCATTAATCAAACCAAACAAATAAACATCCTTACCTCAAAGCACCAAAATGGCCGAAAATTCCCCCTTACTTTTCCTCCAAATCTTTTGCTCCAATCTTCAAATTAATGGTAGAAATGGATTAAGCTACCTTGATTTGTTATTTTTCTATCAAATTCCTAAAGAAATCTATAAGAATTGAGTTGGAATGAAGATGGAAGAAATGGAAATGGTGGTTCGGCTATGTCAAATGGAAAAGAAGAAATGGAACATAAAAATGACTAAGGCAACTAAATAGAAAAATCAAATGACTAATTATAACTAAACCCTCAAACTCTCATCCTTTACACTTTAGTCCTTAAATCTTCTGAAATTTATTCTGACAATTCAATCAGAATTTAGATATCAGAGTGGGAAGTGTATAGGCTTATTTTAATTTATACTTATTTATAAAAAAGATTCTAGAGTCATTCTGTAATCCCGACCGACCACTTTCCACTATTCACCTTGAATTTCCCTTTATTTACAAAAATGCCATTATTTACTTTTTCAGTGTTCCTAAATGATTTTCACTTCTTTCTTTTTATCAAAATTAGACATAAATTATGGTCATCTTTTTTCCCAAGATTAACTTTAGAAATTCTTCCGTTGACTGAACTGCTAATTTCTCGGTAGTGTTCTTGATACCACCGCTTTCCGAAAAAATTTCAAGTTTGCTTTCTAACTGTATCTCTAAAATTATTTCCCATCAATTCAAGACTAAAGGACCACATACTGAGAATAAATTCATGCATGAAAGTTAAAATATTCTAGGGTATTACACTTCACTAGTAGCTCCTCATACGACAAGTCCTCATTGAGACCCACATCCTGAACCTCCAATATATGTGATGGATCAGACACATACTTCCGTTGCATCGAGATGTGAAAAACTGGATGTACATGGCTCATATTAGGTGAAAGAGCCAATCTATAGGCCACATTACCTAGCTTCTCAAGAATCTCAAATGGGCCTATAAACCTTGGTGACAACTTTCCCTTATTCCCAAATCTCATAATATCCCTTATCGGTAAGACCTTAAGGAAGACATGATTACCAACTACAAAATGTTCATCATTCCTCTTCAGATTAGCATAACTCTTCTGCCTACTGAAGATAGTCTTCATCCGATCTATGATCATAGGCACCTTTTCCATAGTTTCGCTAATCAACTCCAGCCCCTCAAGTTGTTTCTCCCCTAGCTCCTTCCAACGTACTAGAGATCTACATTTTCTACCATATAGTGCTTCAAATGGAGCCATACCAATAGAAGAGTGGTAGCTGTTGTTATAAGAGAACTCAATCAATGACAGATAGTAATCCCAATTACCTTTGAAATCCAAAACACACAACCGAAACATATCCTCCAAAGTCTAGATTGTCCTCTTTGACTGCCCATCAGTCTATGGATGCAAAGCAGTGTTGAACCATAACTGGGTACCCATGGCCTCCTGAAACTTCTGCTAAAACTGAGAAGTAAACTGTGTACCCCTATCTGCGATAATCATCAAAGGAACTCCATGAAGTCGCACAATCTTATCCATATACAATTGTACATACTGAGCTGCTGTGTAACTGGTCTTAACCTCCAGAAAATGAGCAGATTTCATCAAACGGTCTACAATCACCCATATGGAGTCATAACCCCTGGTAGTCCTCGGTAGACCCACTACAAAATCCATAGTAACCTGCTTCCATTTCCACTCTGGCAACTCAATCTCCTGAACCAACCTTGATGGCTTCTGATGCTCAAAATTAACCTACTGATAGGCTAAGCATTTGGAAACAAACTGAGCCACATCTCTCTTCATACCAGGCCACCAATATACATCTCTTAAATCATGGTACATCTTGGTAATCCCTGGATATACACTGTATGCTGAGTAGTGAGCCTCTCTCATAATCTGATCCCGTAGCTTATCCATATCTGGTACACATATACACTTCCCACACTTCAGTACCCCATCCTCTACTGTAAACTCTGTCATCTTACCATTCTGCACATCTCCCTTAAGCTTCAATAGATAAGGATCCCTATCGTGAGCCACTTTAATATCATCAAGTAACAGTGACTTCACCCAAAATTGGGCTATCAGAGCCTGGTTCCGATCCTGGGATCCCAAATCCAACTCCACTCCCATATCTGCCAACTCCCTCATCTCTCGGATCAAAGGTCTCCTACCAACCACAATATGAGCTAGAATGCCCATGGATTTCCTGCTCAATGCATCAGCCACTACATCGGCCTTACCCGGGTGATAAAGGATCTCACAGTCATAATCCTTAAGTAGATCCACCCATCTGTGCTACTGAAGATTCAGATCCTTCTGCTGAAATATATACTGTAAACTCTTATGATCAATATATATCTCACATTTTGATCCATACAAGTAATGTCTCCAAATCTTCAATGCAAATACTATAGCTGCCATCTCTAGATCATATGTCACATAATTTGTTTCATGCTTCTTTAACTGACGAGAAGTATAAGCAATCACCCTCATGTTCTGCATCAGTATACACCCCAATCCGATTCGAGAAGTGTCACAATACACTGTGAATTTCTCCCCCTCTGATGGCAATGCTAACACTGGAGCACTAGTGAGGTAATACTTCAAAGTCTGAAAACTGCGCTCACACTCATCAGTCTAAAGATAACGCTCCTAGTCAATGGAGCTACAATCCTGGAGAAATCCTTTACAAACCTCCTGTAATACCCTGCCATACCCAGAAAACTACGAATCTCTGAAACACTGGTAGGCTGAGGCCAATTCGGAACTACTTCAACCTTCTGGGGATCCACCTTAATACCATCCTTGCATATCATATGCCTAATGAAACACACTTCGGTTAGCCAGAACTGGCATTTAGACAGCTTAGCATACAACCGATGGTCCCGAAGTGTCTGCAATACAATCCTCATATGCTCCATATGCTCCTCCTCACTCTTAGACTAGATGAGAATGTCATCAATGAATACAATGGTAAACTTATCCAAAAATGACCTGAACACCCTGTTCATCAAATCTATGAAAGCAACCGGTGCATTGGTCAACCCGAATGGCAACACCAAGAACTCATAATGCCCATATCGGGTCTTGAAAGCAGTCTTAGGTACATCACCCTTCTTAATCTTCAACTGGTGATACCTATACCTCAAATCAATCTTCGAAAAATGGCTAGCACCCTGCAGCTGATCAAACAAGTCATATATCTGAGGCAATGGATACTTGTTCTTCACTGTTACCTTATTCAGCTGCCTATAGTCTATACACATCCTCAAAGAGCCATCTTTCTTCTTTACAAATAATACTGGTGCACCCCAAGGAGAACTACTCTGTCTAATGAACCCTCTGTCCAATAGCTCCTGTAACTGTACCTTTAATTCCTTCAATTCAGCTGGAGCCATTCTGTATGGAGCAATAGATATAGGGTTAGTAACTGCATGCACCTCAATCTCAAACTCAATCTCCCTATCAGGGGTAATCCTGGCAACTCCTCAGGAAACACATTAGGAAACTCCCGCACTACCGGTATCTGATCAAGATCTACAGATGACTTCTTCTATAGGTTGAACAGCCTTTCCCAATCATCCTCCTAGCCTGGATAGCAAAAACCAAATTAACCTTGAACTCTCAAATATCACCCTGAAACTCAAACTCTGGTTGCCCCTCAGGTTAGAACCTGACCTTCTTCCTATAACAGTCAATAACTGCCTGATGCCTTATAAGCCAATCCATACCAAAAATAACATCTAACTCTAATACAGGCAACTCAATCAGATCAGCATGCAATATATTATCATCAATCTCAATCACATAATCAGGATAGTAATAATCCGCATCAACGCTCTCACCCATAGAAGTAGCAATCATCAAGGGAACATCTAATAATTTCCTTTCCTTATTCAATTTATGTGCAAAGTGTGGTGACACAAAGGAATGAGTAGCACCAGAATCAAATAAGGCATCTGCAATCTCATTCTCAATTAGAATAGTACCTGTGACCACATTGTCTGATATCTGGACCTCCTGGGTGTTAACTGCAAATACTCTGCCTTGACCTCTGCCAGCTGGGGCCTGACTACCACTGGGAGTCTGTTCTCCTCTGCCTCTTCCTCTGCTTGAAGTCTCTCTGTCCATATTCTAACTCATCTGTACCATCGGCTGAGAAACCGTAGCAGATGGCTGCTGCTGCTCACCCCATAATGGACATCTGCTAATGAAGTGACCATGCTGCCTGCACTTCAAATAAGCACCTAACTATAACTGACACTCCCCTCCGTACCTCCGTCCATAAAACCCATAAACTGGCACACCAGGCATCTGTGCTACTGTTTTAGAGGAACCCTATGAATAAGCAGGTGTAGACCATACCACTGGTGGTCACCTACTCTGAACCCTCCTTTTCTGACTACTAGCTAATGATCTCTGATCAAATCAAGGCACTGGCTCTGCTTGCCTAGGTTGGGAGCTGTTGTCCCTTCTCCTAACCTGAGATCTTAGACCTCCTTTCCTCTTCTGGTCCCTCTTTGCCCTCTCTATCTTATACTTCTCTTCCATCTATTTGGCCTTATCAATAACTGTTGTCAGAGAAGTAAACTCTGTAGCTAATAATAAATTGTGAAGTGCAGCATGCAAACCCCTCCGAAACCTGCTAATCAGATCAGCCTCCATAGGAACAATATGAGTAGCATACCTATTTATCCTGATGAACTCCTTCGTGTATTCCTTAACTGATCTATCTCCTTGCTCCAACTGCTCAAATCGAACCAGATTACGGATCTTCACCCCCTCAGTAATAAACTCACAATAAGCCCCTGTCGAAACTCAATCCATGTAGCGTATAACCTGGGCTCCATCCTCCTCAAAAACCAAGTCCATGCCTTTCGCTTCAGTAACAATCCAACTAACTCCATGGATCTCAACTCAGAACAAGGTAGTATCCTAACTACCTTCTCCACCTCCTCTAAGAAATCCATAGGGTCACTGCCTCTGTCGCCCCTGAACTTAGGTAGGTTTAGCTTCAGAAAGCTAAACATAGATACACTACCCTCCTCAATCACTCTACGACCTCTTTGTACAGCAGGCTCCCTAGGAACCCCTACTGGAAGCACAGGAGCCGGTGCCACTAAAACTGCCTCTGGTGCCACAGGTGGAGGCACTGCTACTGAAACTGGTGGTGGCGGTACATTCTGATGCTCCTGCCTCAAATTAGCCGTATCTCTACATAACTCCATCAATCCCCTCATAATCTCAACTCTTCAGGGACCATCGCCCCTCTCTATATCCTCTAAAGTCCGTTGAGATCTGGACGGACCCTCTGAAACTGAAATCTCCCTCACCAAGGACTTATTAGAGGCAACCTTTGCCTCACGAGTATCTCTGTCCCTCTCGTCAGACATCTTTATAATCTGTCGGAAAAAAATAGGAAACATGCTTAGAATATGATAGAAACACAAAATAATAACATATAACAGACGGTAACAGTAAAAGTACGACAGAGGAAATCCTATGCTCCATGGTATACTTAATTCTACCCTATTTTGTACTTAGTCACTATTCCTCTGTAATTTAGGTACTATTCATCTGTAACCTAAATTCCACTGTCTGTAATCTAGAGCTCTGATACCACCTCTGTCACGACCCATTTTTGGATCGCGACGGTCCTAGGATGCGGGAGATGCCAATGGTGATCGGCACCCGTAGAACCTAGTATTACATGCATAATCTATAAACCACAATTAATTACCAATTTTACTTAGTTAACATCCATTCTGTTATTCTGCAATTCTTTCTATAATTTAATGCAATTGGCTGTAACAGTCATTATATCATACCATATACTCATCAAATATCATATCATCACATACATATATAACTATTCATATCCTAGCTAACCCATACATACCCCATGGAGCAGCTAGATTATGAACATCAAATAATACAGAATTCAAATATATACATGAAATGACTGTAGCAGAAATCCTCGGATGATAGACGACGGGATTCTACAGTCTACTCCTCTCCTAAAATGGTTAAACAAGGAAAGGTGAGTATATAAGATACTCAGTGAATCTATATGCATCACAAATCAAATAGGATGGAACAATGATATATATATATATATATATATATATATGAACAATGGAATAGTATCAATCATATTGGTTTATAGAATCAGTACCAGAAACTGACAAGAATATCAATGGTCATATCAAAGGCATAGAATCATATGGTAAGATAGATATAGGACCTTGTAACACGTAGACTATGTGTAATTACACAATCGATCACATATCAAGTAAGCATAAGACTGATCAAGTCCTATGGCCAGGACCAATAACCCTTCCCAGCTAAGGCATCAATATCAATGTGCTCATTGCCAACAGTATGTACCCACTACCCTGTCGGGTCGGCAGCTCTGTCAAACTACATTTAGGTCAATACAAATGAACATCATATCAATAGACACCATTTTGTAATAATGGTATCATCACTGTCAACAAAGTCAATATCTTTCAAATCAAATGGTATTTGAATCAAAGGCATTGCAATATACAATATACAATTAAGGATAAGGGTTATGGTAAATAACAAAGGTATGGAACAATTGTTGGTTCTGCAAAGGAAATCGGCGGGCCAATTGGCATGCCAATGTCACTGGCGATAATGGCATTTAAATGGTAGGCCTATGGAATACAAAGCAATAGGCCAATAATAAAAACAACTAGGCATTTAATCAAACACTTGGTGGGCATAATTTGACAAGCCAATAGGTTAGGTTATGGTGCAAGTTTAACTTGCCCATTTTAAGCAACAACAAGGCACATTGGCAACAATACTATAGGTATCAAATAAGTAAGATTAAACAACACAAAATGGATCAAATTGGCTAAAGAATTAAAGGAAAAAATCAAAGAAAACTAAGGCAATGAATAGTAATACCCCATTTGGCCAAAACATGGCTTTTTCATATGAGTTCCAATAATCATTCTGAGGTGTTAGGCATGTTATTTGTTGCAGAATCTCATTGTCTGTCATCCGAGGATTTCTGCTTGCTATCTTTTGATGTATATATTATGAATTCTATATTTTGTTGTTCATAATCTAGCTGCTCCATGGGGTATGTATGGGATAGTTAGGATTTGAACATTTATATGTATGTGATGATGTTTTATCACATTAAATGATAATATGAGATGTGATGACAATTACTACAGCCAACAACACTAGATTACAGAAATAATTGCAGAATGATAGGATAAATAGTAACTAAGCAAAATGAATAATTAATTGATGGTTATAGATTATGCATGTGATACTAGGTTCTACGGGTATTGGTCATCATTGGCATCTCTTGCGGTCATGACCCGATTTCCCGAGCCGCGACAGTCCTAGGGCATAGGAGATGCCAATGGCGACTGACACTCGTAGAACCCAATATCAGTCACATCAATCCTATCCAATTCATCAAATATATAATTCATGTTCATACATTACCAATCATTCTATTAACATGCTATACATTCTGAAAATAGTTGAATTAACAATTCCCACAATATCATATCAATTCATAATATTATCCATAATAATATTATCATCATCAGATACATGTTCATTTCCTAGCTAACCCGTACATACCCATGGAGCAACTAGATCATGAACACCAAAATAATTGTTATACAAAATAGAGTATCTATAAATACATCTAAAAATCTGTGACAGAATCCTCAGAGAAATAGAAGTCTGGATTCTGCAACTCTAATCCTCTCCTAAAATGGGTAAACAATAAACGGGTGAGTATAGATGATACTCAGTGAATTCACATGCATCGCAATAAACAATAGGTGTCGTATAACAAAGGTATCAATCAATGAATAACAGTGTACCGAATAAATGGCAAGGTACAATAAAGCCAAATAATCATCATATAGTTTAGGCAATATATATGGAAAGACATATACTCGGATGGACTATATGAAAAGAAATCATACAATCTCCAAACAAATCAAATTGTTGGACCATGTAGGTCCTAGTTCATCCATATCAGGGAAAATAAGCATAAGGTTGATCAGGCCCTATGACCGGGACCATAACCCTTCCCAGCTAGGGTACAAATATACAATATGCACAAGGTCGACAGTATT
>CANXYC012770291.1:0-16879 GCA_948193065.1 Aleurites moluccanus
AAATGATTTTCATGAACAATTAAAGAATGACATATAAGATGCATGAACAAGTAATTAAATGGATGAACAATATAATCAAGTAAAGCAATTAAAAGAAAGCGATAAAAGTGAATTATTACATCTTAAATACCTCAAAAATAGAGGATATCAACTCTAGCCCTTATGGGTTCTAGGTTGATCACACATTCCCCAAATAATATATACAACAAATAAAGTGAAGCAAATAATCAAAAGAAACAAGATGGTTTTTTGTCATTTTTGGATTTGAAGCTTTCATACAGCTTGCCTGTATATCCCGTCAAATAGGAATCAAAACCCACGCAGTTCTTCCTTCTCACGAAGGAGGGTTGATTTTACCCAATTTATCATGTTTTGATTCTTTATTTTAATGCTCTACCAAAATAAAGAAGATGAGTTAGGAAAACATACCTTTACCCTAATTTTAGGGACGCTGGTGGATGGAGTGCTTTTTCGGAGTGGAATTCCACCTTGGATTGGATGATGCCTCGAGGTGATGAGTCGGGATGCCTTCTTAACTCTTAAGAAAGCGAATCGACAGAGGGACCTTGCTTCGAGGAAATATTCAACTGAGAGGCTCAATACACCCCTAATGGCAACTCTTTTAAATCGAAAGAGAGCCAAAGAAGAAGAAAATATCACTCAGAGAGGAAAAAAGATGAAATCTAGTGACGAAAATGATTTCTTGTCTTTTTTCTTTGCTTTTCGCGAGCCTTGGCGTGTTTCTGTCTGTCGTTCCTTCGTTGTTGTTGTTTAGAAGGTGGGGGGAGGCTCTCTACTTATAATAGGAGCTCTGGGGGTCGAATCCTATTAATTTTCGATGTGGGATTCGAAAAAAATTGGATGCAGATCATCGCTGCCACCGGCAAGAGAAAGTATTGCTGCCAAAAGGGGGTGGCGACACAGGTCCTGATGGAGGGCGGCAGTTGTGGCAAGGAGCCACGCTGTCGCCCAGAGGGGGTGGCAATTGCCACCCAGGCCGCCACCCCCCTCTGGCGGCAATGCCAAGCCTAGAGGGCGGCACCTGTGGCTCGTCTTCGTTCTTAGGCCGTTCCGGGTCTGTCCGAGCGTGGGTTAGGTTCTGGGGAATGTCGTTCTGGTCGATGCGAGTCTGAGGGGTGTAAAAATGAGTGTTCACAAGTATGCTCAGTTATATGTTGACAAGATTGTCAGATTGCATGGTGTAACATTGGTAATCATTTCTGATAGGGGTACTCAGTTTACTTTTATATTTTGGCAGAAATTCCAGGAGGCTTTGGGTACTAAGCTACAGTTCAGTACTGCATTTCACCCACATACAGATGATTAGACAGAGAGGACTATTCAGACCTTAGAGGATATGTTAAGGCTCTGTGTGATGGACTACAAGGGCAACTGGGATCATTATCTGCCATTGATAGAGTTTGCATACAATAACAATTACCACTCCACTATTGATATGGTACCGTATGAAGCACTATATGGAAGAAAGTGCAGATCTCCAATATGTGGGGTAGTGTGAACACTGGTTTCTCACACCTTTCGGATTCATGCCAAGCTGACTGGCACTCATCATAACCAAGCCCACACTCTGACGAACTCAGAAACGCATCCGATTGGAATCGGACTCGAGCCACCACCGTCAAGCCAGGGCGGTGCCGCCCTGACTAAGAGGCGGTGCCGCCACCCCTCTGGGCAGTGCCGCTGTGGCCTACCGTGCCACACTTTTACAGCCGCCCTCCTTCTTCAACCATGCTGCCAAAGGCCATGGCGACGCCGCCACCCCCCTCCGGTGGCAAACCCTTTGCCTATAAATACAAGGCCCCTCTTTCATATTTTCTACACCGAAATCACTTGAAGTTGACTTTCCTTCTCAGATTTCCTCTATTTCTCTCTCATAAATCGATTTCTTCTTATTTCTCTAACTCTCTTTGAGTTTAAAAGAATAACCAAATCTAGGCGAGTGGAGCCCAAATTTCTTTAGTTCTGTTTGAGCTAAAGAAGGACCAAATCCGGGGTGTATGGAGCCTCAAAATTATTTCTAACAAAACCACCTAGTTGATTTGTTTGTTTTATCAGGTAAAAGACCATCTGACTGTCTTCCCGGGCCTCAAACAATCCCCAGTGGAACTTCGAGTTGGGATAGCAATAAAACCATCATCAATGTAGCTACCAATCAAAAGTGGAGCTTCGATCCGGGCAAGCAATCCAACCACCGCCTTCCTAAATATCAAAGGAGAAGGTATCGTCCCTTAAACTTACCTACTATTGATAGAGCGTCATAATAGGCAAATATCCTTTATTTTGATAGAGCGTCAAAATAAATAGTCCAAAGCATGAGAAGTTGGGCATAAAATCAACCCTCCTTCGCAAGAAGGGAGAACTGTGTGGGTTTGATTCCTATTCAATGGGATACGCAAGCAAGCTATCTAAGAGTTTCAAATCCAAAAAGGTCAAAGCGACCTATTTTCCATTAATTAAATGCTTTATTGATTGTATTATTCGGGGAATATGTGATTGACCTAGAACCCATAAGGGCTAGAGTTGATATCCCATATTTTATATATTTTGGATTGTAATAATTTACTTACCGCACTTTAAACTGCTTTACTGCTTTATTTTCATATAAACTACCCATGCATATATATATATTTCATTCTTTAAACTGTTCATGAAAATGCTTTAAATCAAAGTTAAAATTAAAAGCCAAGTTCAACCGAAAACCTAGTCCCCGAATCCTCTTTGGTTTCAAAGGCTAGTGCACTTATTTTTCCCTTGGGATAAGATTGGAGTCAAATTGGGTTTTTACCTTAAATTTTCCCAACAAAAATAACTTAAGGCGGTGACTTCAAAATGTCAAAATCATTTTCAAATAATAAGGCGCTAAGGTCGTCTCGATGCATGAGAAATCGTCCTAAAAAATGAGAGCGCTTCCTTGTCCCCCTGTGATCGCGGAAGAGGGTGTTCGAGCGAGGCCTCATAGTTAGCGACTCCACCGGGGACAAACTTTTTTCAAAAGTAAAAGAGGACTACCGATTGGTTGAAAATATTTCTAAAAAAAAACCTTTTTTTTTAATTGGCTTTTTGTTTAACTTTGGTTTTCACGCATCACTACATTACCAGTTACAAAATTCAGCCCTGGATAGCGAGTAGCATTGATCCAACAACTCTCTTTGAGTATGTTGGGAGATAGCAAAAGCATCCACCCCACGACGAATCTTCAAATCCTTTTTGAAGTGTAACGAGCAATCATACTGTTGGACCCACGCAAAACTCATTGTTTCACCTGTGGTTAGGTATATTCACTGCTCTAATGTGACGGGTACCCTTTAAACCAAACCACCTAGCCATCATGTACTGAATGTTAAACCTTGGACCTTAGGGCCCATGAGCCATGATAATGTTAAAATGTCATCATGAACCAACTTTTACACATGCATGACCATGCATACATGCACAACCATGCATTCATGCATTTGTGGACCAAGAACCAACAAAGTCAGTGGTCAAACTAAAACCCACAAGCTTTCAGACCTCACCCAAACTAGGTCATTCATTCCACCTTTGCTTAGGTTATTCTTAGACCACCATGACCTGATTCAGTGTATTTTCTTTTAGGAGGTACAAATGGAGGGCATAACACCCAGCATGGATGCTATAAAAGAACTTTTAGCCACCCTACTCAAGAAACAAGAGGATAATTTCTGTATTGCTCTAGACCATGCCCTAGATACACAATGCCAGTCTATCCTCACTGAGGTAAAGATGATGATGGGTCAAGGATTAAGTACCCATCAAACCAATACTCCTGATGCATCTTCATCCATTCGGCCTTGTCCTATTATTGATCTGACAAATAATGGGAAAGCCTCAGAAGTTAACATTCCTCCAGTTACTAATCTGAATAGCCAAACCACTCCATCCTCCTCCCCGAATCTTTTTCATGGAGGAGAAAGCTTCAATCAGACTGAAACCAAAAAGTTCATGGAAAAATTCGAAGCCATGGAAAGGCTTCTGAAAAACATTAAAAAGCACGAGGATCTCATTGATATCGATGCTCTTACCCCTCTTTCCAAATGCTAGCTTTCCTCCAAAATTTAAAATGCCTAGCATAGACAAATTTGATGGAACCACATGCCCAAAGACCTATCTAAAAATGTATGTGGGAGCTATGAACCCATTGGGAGTGGACAATGAGCTCCTTGCTCAATTGTTCCAACAATCACTCACGGGGGCTGTAATGAGATGGTTTGTTGATTTAGACACCAATTTCAAGAAAAGTTGGGATGATATCTATAATGCCTTTGTCAAACAATACCATTACAACCTCGAGGTGGACATCACCAAGAGAGATCTGGAAACCACCAAACAATAACAAAGGGAGTCTTTCTCCCTTTTCCTCACAAGGTGGAGGGCTAAAGCAGCCCAAATGATTAATAGGCCCACTGAGCAAGAACATATTGATATAATTATCAAAAACCTCCTTCCAAGTTATCAGACTTGTCTCCAAACTTAGTAGTTGCCAAATTTTAAAGCTCTCATTGCCACTACTTCAAAAATAGAGGATTTGATCCAAGAAAGGCAAATTAAGGAAGAATCCTCTGGGTCAAGATATAGGAAAAACACTTATTATGGCCACAATGCTCCCTCTAATTAGAAAAGCGGGGAAATTGCTACTATATCTAATCATCCTCCTATGAGACTTGAAAGGAGAGCTTTCATATATTTGGGTATGCCTTTGATGTTGGTATATAAGAAGGCTTTGGAATCAAACCTGCTTAAGCCTCTAGAACCTAGAGCACCTCCAAACCCTTACCTTAGGAGTTGGAATGTAAGTGAGTACTATGAGTATCATCAAGGTACAGGGCACAAAACAAAAATATGCAAAACCTTGAAACACAAAATCCAAGACCTAGTGGACAGTCGAGATATAATCCCACCAAGAGCCAGACCTAACATCACCACAAATCCTCTCCCAAACCATCAAGCCAATATCAATGTCCTCCACACTCATGACTCGAAGCTTCATTTGATCTCTTTGATTCGATCAGGTGAAGGTTGTTGTTGCATCCTAGACTTTAATGATTTTGTGGAAGAAATAGATGCAATGACCCGAAGTGGGAGACCTTACCAGCCGAGTTCATCAACTTAACAGCTTGTTCAACATGTTCCTCCTCCCATAGAGAGGATAAACAATGGGCCTGAAGAGGATGCTTTCCTCAAACAATTGAAGAAAACCCAAGCCAGCATCTCTATTTGGAGTCTCATCTAGTCATCCTTCCCCATCGCCAAGCTCTTTGCAAGGTGTTGAATCAATGTCAAGCCCCAATCAATATTTCACCTGAAACTTTGGTTGCATACTCCTTCACAGATCAAGATTTACCCAAAGGAGGAGAAAACCACAATCTTGCACTCTATGTGACTGTTATGACCCAAGGGAAGACAATCCCAATGGTCTTAATAGATAATGGATCAGCTCTGAATGTTTGCCAATTAAAAGTTACAAGTTGTTTGGGCTTAGAAGCTTCAGATTTTACCCATCCGATTAGATTTGTGAGGGCATATGATAACACCAAAAGAGAAGTTTTGGGTGTGGCAACTCTTGATGTGACGATTGGACCAATTACTACTCCAATCCCCTTTCAAGTGATTAATGTGCCTGCTTACTTTAATCTTCTTCTTGGAAGGCCTTGGATCCATAAGGCAAGAGTAGTCCCATCCTCTTTGCACCAAAAGCTTAAAATGCCTTATGGAACTGCTGTAATCACTATCAAGGGTGATATACATGGTAAAACTGAAGTTTCTGGCTCTGCACCCATTTTGGGGATTCAGCCTGAACCAAACTTTGTCCCTTTATCTAGTTTCTCTTTTGACACCATCCATTTCATAGAAAAAGAAGAAGGTAAAGAGTTAGTCCCCTTTGATTTTGATCTTTTCGAAAATATAACTGTGACTAACATTTTAAAGAAAATGAAGTACTTCCCTGGTTTAGGTCTTAGGAGAAACCAACAAGGAATAACCTCTTTTGATGAGTACCTAGTGGCCATCCCACCTTTTGGACTCGGTTATAAACCTACCGAAGAGGATTTGGAGGAGGTTGAAATTAAAGACAAAAGAAGAGCTGAGGCTAAAAGGAAAGGTGAGACCTTTGATTAGCAAATGCGCCCCTATTTTAAAACTTTGAATTGATATTTTGTGAAAGAGGGAGAAGACTTTCCTTTTTGTGGTTTTGTTGAACGATTGTTTTTCCCTATAACCAAAAAGCTAATCCCAAGCTTTGAAATTTTCTTTGATATCAGGCTTAATCTGGAGGATTGTGAGCCTATCTACCTATTAGAGCAGGATTGCGAGGAAAATATGGAGGCTACTCTCTTTGAGCATGTCCTCATGATTGGAGACGAGCTGGAATCAGAACCCAGCAAACTTATCCATCCAACCTTGCTTGCATCTAGAAACTGGCACATTGAGAAGCTTACCGGCCTTGATGTTTTGTTTTCTCTCCCAACCAAGTCTGAGCCAGAGTCTCTTGAGTTTGTATCTTCTTTTTCCGTTATGGAGTCTGTAAAGGATATTCCTAGTCCTTCTTTTCATTTTGATGTAGTCCGCGAGGACGAAACCTTTATTTGCAATGAAACAGTCCAATTTTCCTCTTATATTCTTGAGTCTTTTCTCCCTCTCCATGAATCCAATTTAAAAGAGGTATCAAAAGAAAAATAAATAAATGAGATAAAAGAACAAAATAAAGAATCAATAACTGTGGGCACAGATGATAAATTGAAATTAATATTTATTGCATCATCATTTCATGATAAAGTTTCTTTAATCAAGAGTGTTCAAGAATTTTTAGACTGTTTCGCCTGGGAACCTGAAGACATGACCGGTATTGATCCGAGCATAGCGGTCCATAAGATTCCAACTTATGAGGATGCGAAGCCCGTAAAGAAGAAGTTAGGGAGGGTGAAGACGGAATGGTCTCTCAAGATCAAAGAAGAACTCACCAGGTTATTGAAGAATGGTTTCATTGAACCTGTCACTTACCCTTCATGGCTAGCCAACATAGTGCCTGTGCCCAAAAAGGATAGCAAAGTAAGAATGTGTGTCGACTACAGGGATATGAACAAAGCCTGTCCAAAGGATGATTTTCCTTTACCTCACATAGACTTATTGATTGACCGCATGGCCAAATCTGAGGGATTCTCTTTGACTAACCTATATGCAAGATATAATCAAATACAAGTTCACCCACCTGATAAGGAAAAGACAGTCTTTGTGACAGGATGGGGCACCTACTGCCACAAGGTTATGCCTTTTGGTTAAAAAAATGCTGGGGCAATGTATCGGAGAATGGCCACAACCATCTTTCATGATATGATTCACCAAGATATGGAGGTATACGTTGATGACATGGTTGTCAAGTCCAAAATAGCAGAAGGACACATAGATGCACTAAGGCATTTCTTCCTTAGGTTAAGACAGTACAATCTAAAGTTGAATCCAGCAAAGTGTGTCTTTGGTGCATCCTCGGGTTTGTTCCTAGGCCACAAGATCAGTAAAAAAGGGATAGAAGTAGACCCGGCTAAGTCAAGAGCTATTCTGGAGATGCCAGCTCCGAAAACAGAGAAAGAGATCAGGGGATTTCTAAGACATCTGCAGTACATCAGTCGGTTCATTTCTCAACTAGCTGACATTTGTGGGCGCATCTTTAAGTTACTAAGGAAAAGAGTCCCTAAGAATTGGAATGATGAATGTCAGCAAGCTCTTGAAAAGATCAAGCAATACTTGCTAACTCCTCCTGTCTTGCAACCACCCAGGCTTGGTAAACCTTTACTGCTATACCTCTCTGTGACCAGAGAAGCTATGGGGGCAATGCTCACTCAGAATGCTATTGATTCACATAAAGAAAATGTCATTTATTATATGAGTAAGTGCATGCTTGCTCATGAGCTCAAGTATAATCACATTGAACAATTATGTCTCGCTTTGGTATGGGTATGCCATAAGTTACAACATTATTTGAGTTCATACACTATACATGTTCTTGCTAACAAGACCCCCTTGAAATTCCTCATGGAGAGGCCAGTTCTTGACAGTAAGATGGCACGATGGCTGGCAGTTATAGCAGCTTTAGATCTCAAATATGTTTCAAGGAAGACTATCAAAGGAAGTGTGATAGCTGACCAATTAGCTGCTGCTCTAATAGATAGCAAGCCATTCGAACCCGAGTTCCCAGATGAGGACGTCATGGGACTAGAATCCAAAGTCTGGAAGTTGTATTTTAATGGATCAGCCAATAGGTGTACTTGTCACACTCAATGGGTATCATTTACCCATGGCCATTAAGTTAGTATTTGTGGTGACAAATAATGAAGCAGAATATGAAGCTTGCATATGTGGTCTAGAAGTAGCCATCAACATGAGGATTGATTACTTAAAGGTCTACGGGGACTCTAATTTCATTATTTCCCAAGCTTTGGGTAAATGGAAGATAATATAAGAGAGTTTAGTTCCTTACTATCAATGCGTAGCTGATCTAGAAGAAAGTTTTCATGAATTATCTTTCCATTATCTACCTCGAGCTAAGAATCAGTTCACCGATGCTCTGACAACTCTGGCCTTTATGATAGACATGGTAGGGAATGAAATTATGCAACCTGTGGTTAATGAAGTGCGAAGGCAACCAGGATATAACATAGCATACATGCAAGTTCAAATAGCCGATGGCAAGCCATTGTATTGGGACATATTCAATCTTCTGAAGAATGACCAGTATCAGAAAGGGGCATCCAAATCAGACCGAAGAACCCTAAGGCAATTGGCCAACACTTTCATACCGAATGGTGATGTGTTGTATAAGAGAGCATGGGATAACATCCACCTCAGATGTGTGACAGAAGAAGAAGCTCAACAGATCATAGAATGGGTGCATAGCGGCGACGAAGGCCCGCACATGAATGGTTTTGCATTGGCCAGAAAAATCACGAACCTAGGGTATTTTTGGCTCACAATGAATGAAGATTGTGCTAAGTTTGTACAGAGATGTCACAAATGTCAGATATTTGCCAAGCTTCAGAAACGACCTCTTGTCCTGTTGCATCCAACTGCAACTCATTGGCCTTTTGCTACATGGGGTATTGATGTCATAGGACGCATTAGTCCCAAAACTTCGAATGGGCATGAGTATATTCTTATGGAGATAGATTACTTCACGAAGTAGGTAGAAGCAGCCTCCTACCACGTATTGAATTCTAAGAAGGTAGCACATTTTATCCAAGCTAACATCATTTGTCAGTTTGGATTGCTTTTTGAGATAGTCACAGATAATGGCTCCCATTTCCAAAAAGAAGTAGTGAATCTGTTCAAAAGGAAAAAGATTCAGCACCATCGATCTTCACCCTATCGCCCTCAAACTAATGGAGCGGTTGAGGCAGTGAATAAAACCATTAAGACAATTCTGCAGAAAATGATTACCAATCATAGAGGCTGGCATGAACGCCTCCCATTTGCATTATGGGGATACAAAACCTCTATACACATGCCAATAGGAGCGACCCCGTATTCCCTGGTATTCGGGATGGAAGCAGTTCTTCCAATCGAAGTGCAAATCCACTCTGCCAGAGTTATGCAAGAAAGTCAGCTGAGTGAAGCCGAATGGATCAAAGGATATCATAATCAGTTGAATACCATTGATGAAAAAAGGATGGATGCACTCTATCACATCCAAGGGTATCAGCAAAGACTTACTCGTCATTTCAACAAAAGAGTATCTGATAGGGGATTAGAAAAAGGCAACTTAGTGCTGAAGGAAATCAGATTTCCTATGCATGATCTAAGAGGGAAGTTCAAACCAAACTGGGTCGGCCCATACGTACTCAAAAAGATCCTATCTGACGAAGGTGTCATACTCATGGATTTCGATGGGAATGAGTTCTCAAATCCTTGTAATCTTGATCAATTGAAAAGACACTTTGTGTAATTTCCATTTCATGCTGCATTACATGAACAGAGCTATGAGGACTTGATTCTCCCGAAAAATTATTATGTGTAAAAAATGCAAATGGAGATACGTAGGCAGCCCACCTTGGGTGCAGTCCAAAGCATAATAAAATTATCATTTTTTGTGCCCATATTAATTGATTTGTGCTCGCTAAGTTGAAAACCTGAATAAGGCGGCTTAGGCAAAAATTAGAGCAGTTTGACGAGTTAAAAACCCGAAAAGGCAGCTTGGGCAAAAATTAGAGCAATAAAAAAAATAATAAATAAAATAAATAAAAATAAATAAATAAATAAAATAATATAAATAATAAGAAAAGAAAAGAAAAGCTTATTTTAAATTGGATTTCATAAGTCATAGTCTATTCTTTCTTTTTGTGTCCAACTTCTTTAAATTCTGTTTTGTCTCGTCTGTCAGAATCCAGATGACAAAATTTTATTCTATTAAAAAAGAGATCATATGTTCAAACACAAAAACACAAAAAAGAAAGAAAGAAAAGAATCTAAAATATTATCCAAAAAGATGGAGTGCAAAGTCTAGGCTCATCTTCTCCTAGGATGCATGTCCTCTGAGTCATCAAAATCACTGTTTTCAATCACAAGTGCTTCTGGTCCTATCTTTACCTCCAGTGTAGCCTGAGCCATCTCAATGTCTTCTAGTCGCATCATTGCATCTATCTCAGCATCTTCAGTCTCCGTGTCTGCTTCCAACTCTATAATTAAGGCTACTCGCCTAATCTTCTCAATAGGCCAAACTTCTCTGATGAACTAGGAATCATAATCCTCTAGGTTGCTTGATAAGCCAATAGGGCGTACAGAGCGCATTGTCCGCCTCCGGCCATTCATTATGGTCTGGGAAACAGGACCGATAATCAAAGATGAAGGGTAGACAGCTCCATCTGTTGGGGTACCTTAGGGTTGACCCATTTGCCTCAAGACTCTCGTGCCCTGATAAAATGAGGTCATGGAAATACCTAACAGGAAAACCATCTTGTACCCATAGCTCATTATGATAAATGAGTTGATCCTATACCAAGAGCAGTACCAAAGCATATCCCCAGAATCCAACTCTAAAACCCAAGAAGTCCACCCTTTTCTGAACCAAAGTAGATTAGATCCCTCCTCATGCGGTATTGTACAGCTGAATAGGGCATCCTATCTGGAGGAGCCATCACCTGTAGGTGATCCTTGAGCCAAACCTGGAAGAGAAATTAGAGAGTTAAAATAGAAAAAAATGTGTGAGGCGGAAGTACAAGATATTCCTACTTGTAAAATGACTGGGCTAACAGACCAGGGCCCCTCAACTCTATAGTTTCCATCCAAGCTCTGCAGGGTCTCTCCAAAATCAGACTACAATAGTGTGACCTCGCTCCATTTGAGACACCAAATCCACTACTCATACATCTCCCCAGCTAGGTGAGCTGAAAAATAGGCATCCAACAGTCAAACATAGAACCAAGGCTGTCATTATGTGTTTTTGTCTCATTAGGTCCCCTGTGTCCTCTGGATATTGAAACTCAGTTGTGACTGCAGTCAAATTGATCTGGTCTCCTATAACCATAGAGCTAGCAAGTTCTTGTCCCAATCCAAGGAGCCTCTTGAAAGAACGAAAGTATCTGACTCGATATTCAGGGACAGCTAGAGTAGCATTTGGGTTACTTCCAAAGATAGCACTGAATTCCTCGAAAGTGGGGCACATTTCCTCCATGCTCGCCCCAAATCAAAACACATGATCAGCAGGATCCCAATACCTCAGACAGGCCTTTAGAAAAGCCCAATCCACTTTTACACCCCTCAAAGTCAAAACATAATTGATCCCATACTTGCCCAAATTAATCTTTTTGACTTTGTCTAGGTTTTTAGTCCACAAAAACATATGATGACTGTAATAGGGTTCCATGGGATTTCTGAGTGAAAATGAGAGTCAAAATGGCTTTTGGGAAGGAATAGGACTCCTATTTATAGAAAAATTTAGCCCAAATTGGCTTGAACCCGCAGGCCAGGGCGGCACCACCAAGCACCAGGGTGCCGCCACCATAGCCTTTGGCGGCACCGCTCACCTGTGATGGCTGCACTGCTAAGCCCTAAAAAAGCCTCAGGGCGGCACCACCCCTTCATCTTGGAGGTAGCACTATTCCTTCTAGCAAAATTTCCTGAAAAATTCTGAATTTTCGAGATTTCGGGGGCAATCTAGGACATTTCCAAAATCACTTGGCATTTCCTAGGCATTTTAATGCATTCAAAGTTCATTGCGTAACATTTTTAGTTTACATCCATAACATGGGTAGTTGGCTAAAATATCATAAATAGATGCATACATAGAGCATACATCAAATATCATCCGTACATCATTGTTCATAAATAAGCATAAGCAGATCAGTACAAGAAGAAAAATGCTCAAGAAAGCCATTGGTCTCTTCAACGATGCCGGTGTGGGTCCTCTAGTTAATGAGGTGGGTCAGCTTAAATATCAAGTCGAGTTAGTATGCCCGATAGAGCCAGCTTCATTCTATGTCCCACGCGATAGGTGTGACGGATCCACTCCATATTAACTTACAGAAAGAAAAGCCAAAAGCTTAAGGATCATTTCCAAAAGCAAAACCAAAAGACGTCAAAAGTTTAAGGATCATTTCCAAAAGCAAAACCAAAAGACATCAAAAGCTTAAGGATCATTTCCAAAAGCAAAACCAAAAGACACCACAACCTTAAGGATCATTTCCGAAAGCAAAACTTGAGAACATGAGCATACCTCAATGTTATCATGTAACTCTGGTGCAAGAGGATGAACCGCATCCGGAAGACAGTATGATCGCATCTTGCCATGAGCACTGGTGTAAAAGATATTCTCAGATATCTAGAAGTAAGGGCCCAAAACGACCCGATCAAGATCATTCTGCGTCCCAGGAGTAACGTTGGGGTTAGTTGAAGGAGGATCTCTTGACACACCCACGCTTTGAGCCTGACTTTGCTGAGGAGCAGAAGGTCCGGCAGAGCTAGACAGATGTCTTAGTCATCGATATGGATCACCAATAGGTCCCATTAGCCAAGTGCAACAGAATAATGCATAATTATCTTGATGAGTCACATACAGATGTGTGGGAAGACTAGTGTACGCCTTATCAGGAGCATGGATGTCCATATTCCACCTCATATCAACTAGTGGGTGTGCAGGAACTACCCATCTACCAATAGTCTGAACCCAGACTCTCTCTCCTAGGTAATACAGCTTGTTGTGTGGAGAGCGAAGCAACAGTCGAGAACAAGCCAGTGTGGCACTTGGATCAAGTTCTACTGGCATCATTTGCATCCTATCCAAGTAAGGTTTCATCGTAACCTACAGGAGGGTTATTATGAGCATAAACCAGAAAATGTGAAAAAGGTAAAGTCAGAGATACCTGAAAGGTGTTGAGGCTACTCGAATAGTCCTAAACTCGCGCATGCCAGGGCCAGTCCAATATTCCCTGTTCCACCGGATGCCAGTCAAAAATACGTCCAGCCTAGGGTTGTTAAGAGTAGGAGCTAGCATTGGGAGATACTCATAAGCCCAGACTTGTTTCAAACATTGAAGACAGAGAAAGTCAGAAAGACCAAGTAAAGTTCACACAGGGTATAGAGAGTACCTCCCAGCTCAAATCAACAGGTACAGAGAGTGCCAATCAATTCAAGTTAAACAAAGGATGTAGAGAGCATACCTCCCAAATAAAGTGAGTCCCACCATAGGAATTGAAAGCTCCCTGAGACAAATCACACATCTCCTGGTACATGGTGCTCAGAATAGCACTAGCCCAATCATATTCCCCCAGCTGAGTCAAGTCTATCAAACTCGGCAAAATGTTCAGATTAACTGTATCTCGATGGGTGTGCCCAAAAGTACATCTCGCCAGAATCAATATCATCAGCCTAGCTATAATCTCGGTATCGAATAGCATATCAGTGAATGGTTCCATATCTCTCAGCTGAGCCTGAAGCCAAGTGTGAGGTATCGATATGCGATCCCGAGGTGGATCTTGACCTATGAACTGAATCATATCTCCGGGAGTAAAGGTAACCCTCCAATCAACACAAAGGTCTAGGTGACGGGTCCCGAAGTGTAGTCCAGTCAGCATAGACAGGTCAAACGGAGTAACAGTAAGCTCCCTGCATGGAAAATGGAAAGTGTTGGTTGTATCCCACCACCGCTCAACCAGAGCCTTGATCAAGGCTACGTTACTCTTAGGGTTTGTTTTGACCCTCAAGAAAGATACAAAATCAGTAGGCTTGAACAAGGTCTTTACTGAGGTTTCGGCTGATAGAGCATCAGCAAGATATGCCAAATTCGATCTAGCGCCCCTATTCCTAAGCATAGTGCACTTCTGAACAAAAAGGAATTCAATTGACAAAAAAAAAAATGATGATGAAAATGATGATTGATTGAAAATTGATTGATTGGGAAAATACCTCAATTTTGCCATCCCAAGAGACGTGTCGTTCTGGTTCCTGAAGCAGATTTTTCGGGTCAAGATTGTCCCGCGGTGCCTCATAGCCATAATGCCTCCTACTACTAGTAGTACTTCTAGAATGTGAAGACATGAAGAAAAAGAAAATTTCTAGAGAGAGAAAATTTCTAGAGAGAGAAAGAGAAAAATTTCTAGAGAGAGAAAATATCTAGAGCGAGAAAATCTAGAGAGAGAAAATTTCTAGAGAGAGAGAGAGAAAAAAAAAATGAAAATGAGAATGAAGGGAATGAGAGAGCCTCACCCCTATTTATAGATTTTGAGAATCTTGAAAATGACAATTTTGTCCTCTGTTGCAGGTAAAAACAAGGCAACTTGTATTTTCGAAGTAATTCAAGTCAGAATCAAGTGCCAATAGTTTCGACGCGTCCGTATGACTTTTCTCTATCCATCGACCTATCATTTGCCCAAATCAGACATGGGATGTTTTTGCAATTTAGAAAATGACAGAAACGAAAAAATATCAGAAAAATTGAAAGCTGTCCGAAGCATGACAGATCACACTAATATACCTTCAGACCTCTCAAGATGCGATCAGAATGCATTTCTTTTATTCTGAGCAGACAGGAACAACCCGGTTCACCTACATCACATTTGTCATCTAGAATGGACAATCGTGATGGGGGTAGTTGTGAACACTAGTTTCTCACACCCCTCGGACTCATGCCAAGCCGACCAACACTCACCGGAACCAAGCCCGTACTCGGACGAACTCAAAAACACGTCCGACTGGAATCGGACCCGGGACACCACCCTCAAGCCAAGGTGGTGCCGCCCTGACTAGGAGGCGGTGTCGCCAACCTCTCTAGGCGATGCTGTCGTGGCCTCCCGCGCCACACTTTTGCTTGCACCCTCCTTCTTCAGCCATGCCGCCAAAGGCCAAGGCGGCACCGCTGCCCCTCTCCGGTGGCAGACCCTTTGCCTATAAATACAATGCCCCTTCTTAAAATTTTCTACACCGAAATCACTTCAAGTTGAATTTCCTTCTCGGATTTCCTCTATTTCTCTCTCATAAACCGATTTCTTCTTATTTCTTTAACTATCTTTGAGTTTAAAAGAATAACCAAATCGGGGCGAGTGGAGTCCAAATTTCTTTAGTTCTTTTTGAGCTAAAGAAGGACCAAATCCGGGGCGTATGGAGCCTTAAAATTATTTCCAACAAAATCACCCAGTTGATTTGTTTATTTTATCAGCTAAAAGACCATCCAACTGTCTTCTCGGGCCTCAAACAATCCACAGTGGAACTCTAAGCCGGGCTAGCAATCAGACCGCCATCAATCCAGCTACCAATCAAAAGTGGAACTCCGATCCGGGCGAGCAATCTGACCGCCGCCTTCCCAAATAACAAAGGAGAAGGTATCGTCCCCTAAACTTTCTTATTATTGATAGAGCGTCAAAATAGGCAAATCTCCTTTATTTTGATAGAGCGTCAAAATAAAAAGTCCAAAGCATGAGAAGTTGGGCATAAAACCAACCTTCCTTCGCAAGAAGGGAGAACTGCATGGGTTTTGATTCCTATTCAATGGAATACGCAGACAAGCTATCCAAGAGCTTCAAATCCAAAGAGGTCAAAGCGACCTATTTTCCATTAATTAAATGCTTTATTGATTGTATTATTCGAGGAATATGTGATCAACTTTGAACCCATAAGGGCTAGAGTTGATATCCCATATTTTATATATTCTTGGATTGTAATAATTTACTTACCGCACTCTAAACTGCTTTACTGCTTTATTTTCATATAAACTGCCCATGCATATATATATATATTTCATTCTTTAAACTGTTCATGAAAAGGCTTTAAATCAAAGTTAAAATTAGAAGCTAAGTTCAACCGGAGACCTAGTCCCTGAATCCTCTTTGGTTTCGAAGGCTAGTGCACTTATATTTCCTTTGGGATAAGATTGGAGTCAAATTGGGTTTTTACCTTAAATTTTCCCAACAAAAATAACTTAAAGTGGCGACTTCAAAATGTCAAAATCATTTTCAAATAATAAGGTGCTAAGGACATCTCGATGCGTGAGAAATCGTCCCAAAAATTGAGAGTGCTTCCTGGTCCCCCCATGATAGCGGAAGAGGGTGCTCGGGCGAGGCCTCACAGGTTGAACCCGGAGAGAGACAGTTAGAGGGACCTAATTTGATTAGAGAGACAATGGAAAAGGTGCCCGTGATGAAAGAAAGAATTAGGACTGCCTTCAATAGGCAGAAGAGTTATGTTGATCCTAAGAGAAAGGACATACAGTTTAGTGTAGGTGATAATGTATTCCTTAAAATCTCTCCAATGAAGGGAGTTATGAGATTTGGAAAGAAAGGAAAGTTATCACCTAGATATATAGGTCCTTTTGAGGTTTTAGATAGGGTAGGAAATGTATCCTACAGATTGGCACTACCTCCAAACA
>CANXYC012770911.1:0-16440 GCA_948193065.1 Aleurites moluccanus
CTAGAACTAATTCAAATAACATGCATAAATACCAATTTCATGCATAAATATATATAAGCATAACAATATAAAGAAATTAAAAATATCCCCCCGAAGATCTCTATATGGATTTGGTTCAGGCTAAGCTGAGGTGTTACAAATCTATTCTTGAAAAGGAATTTTTCAAATTTTCTTATTAACATTGCAATATCTTCATCTTCTCCACTAGAAGTGTCTTCTCTTTTTTAGTGTTGATTTTAAGGCAATTCCTTTCTCTTTCTTTGTTGGTTTATCTTCTTCTTCTCTTGAGGCTTCTTTATTTTGAAGCTTTAATTCAAAGTCATAAGATTGCCAACCAAGTCTTCAAAAGTCAAAGAATTCACAATCTTTGATTCTTCAATTGCATCTACCTTAGAATCAAACCTTGCCGGTAGAGACCTCACAAGCTTGACAATCAATTCCTTTTGAGTGAAATCTTTATCTAGTCCCTTCAAGTCATTCACAATAGTTGTGAATTTTTTATATATTTCAGTAATCTTCTCATCATTCTTCATTTTGAAATTTTTGAATTCGGTGAGAAGCATGTTAACTTTTGTGTCTTTGACTTGATTAGTCCCTTCATGAGTGACTTTAAGTACATTCTAGATTTCTTTTATTATTTCACAAGCTGATACTCTATTAAATTCCATAGCATCAAGTGCACAGAATACTAGATCCATGGCCTTGACATTGTAAGCCATTTTTCTCTTGTCTTCACTTATGTGTTCTGCTGGACTCTTTGGAGTGACTGAATCATCTCTCAATGGGATGAAAAGTCCATTTTTGATAACTTCCTAAAGTTCATGTCCTTTGGATCGAATGTGAATTCTCATCCTCACCTTCCATAAATTGTAGTTTACTCCTTTGAACAAAGGTGGTCTGGTGCTGCATTGTCCTTCCTCAAATGTTGTGTTGGCTGCCATAGAAACAAGATCGTAAGCTCTAAAAACCGTTTGATATTATATAAACTAGATGTCACGTCCCTCTTTTGGCACACGACGGTCCTAGGGTACGGGTACACTTAAGGTTACCAGAAACTAGTAGAAATCTTTAAACTTGACAATCATTAATCATTCATACTTTAATCCACTCATTAATATTCAATTTCTATTTATTACTTATTAATTTTACAGAAATTTTGACAGAGTCTACTTTGTATTTTTAATGTTATTCTCGACCCAAAACTGGGTCTAACAAAAATTACAGTCTGCACAAAAATTATTTTTACACTCTCAATAATTTGCCATCCCTTCACAATTCACATAGTCATATAAAACACTTATATATACTCATTCTATTCATAACACAATACAATCTATATTTAAGCATTATCAATATTAATATCTTTATCATTAGCATATATCATATTATATTCATTCATTTTTCCACCAATTATCAGTTCAGTAGCAGTTAACATATATACACAAACTTTCTATTTCCTGTAATATACCTCATGGAGCTCTAAAGTATGCAGAGACTGACTCCATAAAAGAAAATTTACATTGGAGTCCGGATGTCCCAAATACAGAGAAAGAAAATGTCTTGGGATTAGCTCCTAGTACTTCTTTCCTGAAAAATTATTAAAGAAACCACGGGTGAGTATAAATATACTTAGTGAGCATGTATACATCATTACACATGTGATATGGGTATATGATAACAAAGTATACCAAAGGAAGTCTAGTGACAATGAGTATAATGAATGAATATCAGTATATCAAATTTTCATGTGAAACGCTCATTAATTGCACACCAAATGCCATTGAGAATTTGGAACAGGTAACAATGATATCAATGATAAACAATGATAAATGAAGGAATGGTTATTAATGGTAAGCATCAAGAATTAGGTTTGAAATCAATGAACAGGTAAAAAATACTCATATAATATAGATAAGATAGATAATGAGCCATGAATATGTATATCTCATATCAATCTCATATCATGTACATAAGGCTGATTAGACCCTATGGCTTGGACAGTTAACCCTTCCCAGCTAAGGTTCCATGTAAATCAATATGCACATTATCGACGGTATTTATCTGCTACCTCATCGGTGAGGAAGCTTTGTAAAATCCACATATAAATAGGCCAATGGAAATCGATAACAATATCAAGTATTCATTAGAAATATTACGGTACAAATTCATTCAATCAGTACATATAGTCTTACATGTCATTCGATATCAATGCATTTCAATAAACGTGTGTCGGTTTCTTTATTTGGTATAAATATAACAATCAACAATAAATATCATGGTAAATAATTAATCATTTGGTATGCATACTTTTGATAGCATTTAGGCATATGGTCAATCAAATACAATAGGCATTTTAATTCCAATAACAATAAATGGATTTGGGTGATTTCAATCTTGAGGAAGATAAAAGGATGATCAACAATAGCAAAGTGGCATTTAATCAAGAAGGAAATATGTTCATTGATTCAATAAATCAAGACATGGATATGCATAGTGATGTTTATATTACTCACCTCGATAAATAACTTTATGTTTCCACTCTTCACTTTTCTACTTTTATCTTCCACTTATATCTTCTTCAGTATTTGAAGCTAAACATTAATTTAAATATTAACAATCAGTATTCATATATATGTTATACATTAATCTTCAATTTAGTTTAATAAATTTCCATTTATTCATATACTTAGGGTTTTTTTTTAGTCTAACAACTCTCACTTATTCACCTCATTCTGGCAGTTCAAACATTTTTGTCTTTAACTCAGCCTACACTTATCCAATTACATTGATTCTTTTTCCTACTCAAACTAGAAATATCAAGATCTAACATATCCAAAATTCAACAATATTCAAGTTCTACACAATATATGGTGACAGTTTGAACTTAACCTTACTATTAATCTCAATAATGCAATCAAGGTAGTAATAATCAACATCAACACTGACACTTATAGGAGTAGCAATCATCAATTGCACATCTAATAATCTCCTCTCCTTATTCAATTTTGGTGCAAAATGTGGTGACACAAAAGAATGAGTAGCACCAGAATCGAATAAGGCATCAACAATCTCATTCTGAATCAAGATAGTACCTGTAACCACGTTGTCTGATCTCTGGGCCTCCTGTGTGTTGATAGCAAACACTCTACCTTGGCCCCTACTAGCTGGAGCCTGAATACCACTGGGAGCCTGTCCTCCCCTGCTTCTGCCTTTTCCTATAGCCTCTCTAACCACATTCTGACTAGCCTGAACCACTGGCTGAGAAACTATGACGGATGGTTGCTGCTGGTCACCCTATAGAGGACATCTGCTAATAAAGTGACCTTGCTGTCCATACTTCAGAACCACAAATAGGAATGCTAGGTACCTGTGTAACTGGCCTCGAAGAACCTTGTGACTAAGTAGGTATAGACCGTACCACTGGTGGTCACCCTACTCTGAACTCTCATTCTCTGACTACCACCTGATGATCTCTACTCAAATCGTGGCACTGGCTTTACCTGTCTAGGATGGGAGCTGCTCTCCCCCTCATAACCTATGATTCTGGACGACCTTTTCTCTTTTGGTCCCTCTTGGCCCTCTCAGTCTTGTATTTCTCCTCCATTTGTGTGGATTTATCAATCACTATAGTCAAAAAAGTGAACTCTGTAGCCAGAAATGCATTATGTAGTGCAGCATGCAAACCCCTCCGAAACCTACTAATTAAATCAGCCTTTGTAGGTACTATATGAGTAGCATATCTACTCAACTGAATAAACTCCTCTGCATACTCCTCCACGGATCTGTCCCCCTACTCCAACTTTTCAAATCTAACTGAGTTGCGGGTCTTTACCCCCTCTGTAATGAACTCATCAATAAGGCCCTATCTAAACTCTGCCCATGTAGGTGGCTGCTCACCATAAAGCCTGGGCTCTATCCTCCTCAAAATCTATGTCTATGCCTTAACCTTAAGTAACAGCCCAACCAACTCAACTGCCCTCAACTCAGAATATGGTAGTCTCCTCACTACCTTCTCCACCTCCTCCAAGAAATCTACCGGATCAGTACCTCTATCTCCTCTGAACTCAGGTAAGTTTAGCTTTAGGAAGCTAAACATCGATACTCCTCCCTCCTCTATCACTCCTCGGCATCCCTGTATAGCTGGCTCCGTTTGAGCCCCAACTGGCTGCACAAGAGTCGGTGCCATTGGAACTATCTCGGGTACTAGAGATGGAGGCATTACTGCTGGAGCAGGTGGTGGTGGTACCTATTGTCTCTTCCATCTCAAATCAACTAATTCCCTGCGCAACTCCATCATCCCCCTCATCATCTCCACTCTTCAGGGGGTCATCGCCCCTCTCTGTATCCTTTATAGTCCGTTGGGATCTAGACGGACCCTCTGATACTGCAATCTCTCTAACTAGTGACTCATTAGAGGCTACTCTGCCTCCCTAGTATCTCTTTCCCTATCGTTGGACATCTCTGTAATCTGTCGAGAAAAATGGAAACATTCTCAGAAAATGACAAAAATGCAGAATAATAAAATATAATAGACGATAATAGCAAAGGACGACAAAACAAATCCTATGCTCCATGGTATACTTAATTTTACCCCATTCTGTATTTAGTCACTATTCCTCTGTAATTTGGGTACTATTCATCTGTTACCTAAATTCATAGTCTGTAAACCTAGATGCTCTGATACCACCTCTGTCACGGCCTAGTTTTACGGATCGCGATGGTCCTAGGGCACAGGAGATGCCAATGTCGACCGGCACCCGTAAAACCCAGTATCACATGCACAATCTATAAACCTCACTATACTATTCATTTTAGTTAATTACCATCCATTCTGTTATTCTGTCATGCATTCTGTAAAATTTTTGCAATTGGCTGTAATATTCATATATCATATCACATAATCATCATATAATTCATATATATACCATCAAGTATCATATCTCATAGCTAACTCATACATACCCTATAGAGCAGCTAGATAATGAACATCAAAAGAATAATACAAAATTAGAAATATACATTAGACTGTCTGTAGATATTCCTGGATGATAGATGATAGAATTCTACACTATACTCCTCTCCTGAAATGGGTAAATAATGAAAAGGTGAGTATAGATGATACTTAGTGAATCTATATGCATCATCAATGAAATATAGGTTGAAAAAAATGATATACACATGATAAGGTATAATGGCACAGTATCAATCAAGTAGGTTTACAGAATCAGTATCAGAAAATCAATGGAATATCAATGGTCATATCAAGTCATGGAATCATATGGTAAGACAGATGTAGGGCCCTGAAACACGTAGACTATGTGTAATCACACAGTCGATCACATATCATATTGGCATAAGACTGATCAAGTCCTATGGCAGGGACCAATAACCCTTCCCAGCTAGGACATCAATATCAATGTGCACATTGCATACAGTATGTACCCACTACCTTGTCGGTGAGGCAGCTCTGTCAAACCACATTTAGGTCAATATAAAGGAATAACATGTCAATAGACACCATTATGCAATAATGGTATCATCACTGTCAATATAGTCAATATCTTTCAAATCAAATAGCAATTGAACAAATGGCATTGTAATAAACAGTGTATAATCAACGATAAGCGGTATGGTACAGAACAAAGGTATGGAACAAAAGTTAGTTCAAGATAGGAAAATCAGCGGGTCAATTGGCATGCCAACGTCGCTGGCAACAATGGCATTCAAATGGTAGGCCTATGGAATACAAAGCAATAGGCCGAAGGCAAATGAACTAGGCATTTCATCGAACATGTGGTGGGCATAAAATGGCAAGCCAATAGGTTAGGTTTAGGTGCAAACTTAACTTGCCCAATTCAATCAACACAAAGCTACATTATCAATAATGGTATAGGCATCAAAGAAACACAATTAAACAATATCAAAATGGGATCAAATGGCATGGGAATTCAAGGCAAAATTAAGCAAATTTCAAAGGGATGAATAGTACATTGTGGTTCGGCCAATAAGGGATTTTCAAGGATGGATTCCAATCATCAATTCAATCAATTAGGCATGTTATTTGATGCATTATAGACTCACCTAATGTTTTAAATCACTTTGAACAAGCCAATTCTAAGCCAATTCACCAAATGAGCTATATAGAACACTTTGATCCCAATTTCAATTCTACATCAAATAATCCATCAATTAGTTGTCTATTCACATCCAATTGACTAATTCTAACATCAATTAACAAAATCTAACTCTAAATCATCAAATCGTTTCTTACAACTTCAATCTAAATAGGCAAATTAGGGATTTCTACAAATTTGCATCAATTGATGCAATATAACAGGAAACTCATCTAATTCAACCTAAATAACATTTAAATAATCAATAAAATTAAACAAAACAACTTCTTACCAACAAAGGGTGAAATAGCCGAAATGGAGAAGGGTTTCTTTCCTTGGATTCCTTTGCTTTTTTCTACAAATTGATGATGGCAAATGATGAATCACTACTCAAACTCAACTTTTCTATCAATTAATCTTAAGATTTTTGCATGAAATGAAGAAGAAATTGAAGAAGAAAGAAAGGAAAGGTGGTTCAGCTCAAACAACGGAGAAGAAAAAGATGTGATAAATGGATAAGTAAGAAAAATAAATAGAAAAATCATATAGCACAATTACAACTTAATCCCCAAACTTCCATTAGTTACACTTTGGTCCACAATCTTCTGTAATTTATTTTGTTAATTCCGTCAGGAATTGAATTTCAAAGTGGGGAGTTAATAAGCTTATTTTAATTTATACTTATTTATAAAAATAATTTTGGAGTCATTCTGTAACCCCAACCGAGTAATTTTTACTATTCACCTTCAACTTCCTTATATTTATAATTTTGCCATTAGTTACTTTTTCAATGTTCCTAAATGATTTTCACTTCTTTCTTGTTACCAAAATTACACATAAATTATGGTGATCTTTTACCCTCAGATCAACTTCAGAAATTCTTCTGTTGATCGGACTGCTAATTTCTCCGTAGTGTTTTCGACACCGCCGCTTTCCGGAAAAGTATCAAGTTCGCTTTCTAACCGTGTCTATAAAATTATTTCCCATCATTTCAAGAATAATGAACCATATACTGAGAATTAATTCATGCATACATGTTAGGAATTTATAGGGTATTACATATATAATGATCATATGATATGATGTATTGATCATTACAGCCAATTGCAGTAAATGAGAAAATGAATTACAAAATAACAGAATAGATGATAACTAATTACAATGGATAATATATTGTGGTTTATAGATTATGCTTGTGATACTGGGTTCTACGGGTGCCGGTCGCCATTGGCATCTCTCGTGCCCTAGGACCATCGCGATCCGGAAACGGATCGTGACAGAGGTGGTATCAGAGCTATAGGTTATAGATAGTGAAATTTTAGATTACAGAAGAATGGTACCCGAATTACAAAGGAATAGTGACTAAGTACAGAATGGGGGTAGAATTAAGTATACCATGGAGCATAGGATTTCCTTTAATGTCTTTTGCTGTTATCGTCTGTTATATGTTATTATTTTGCATTTTTGTTATATTCTGAGTATATTTTCATTTTTCCTGACAGATTACAGAGATGTCCGATGATAGGGATAGAGATACTCGTAAGGCAGAGGTTGCCTCTAATGAGTCATTGGTGAGGGAGATTGCAGTTTCAGAGGGTCTGTCTAGATCCCAACGGATTATAGAGGATACAGAGAGGGGAAATGACCCCTAGAGAGTGGAGATGATGAGGGGATTGATAGAGTTACGGAGAGAGATGGCTAATTTGAGACGGGAGCGTCAACATGTACCTCCACCTGTAGTACCAGAGGCAGTTCCAGTGGTACCGGCTCCTGTGTAGCCAGTAGGGGTTCAGAGGGAGCCTGCTGTACAGGGAGGCCGTAGAGTGATAGAGGAGGCTGGAGTATCGATGTTTAGCTTTCTGAAGCTAAACTTGCCTGAGTTCAGGGGAGACAGAGATAGTGACCTAGTGGATTTCTTGGAGGAGGTAGAGAAGGTAGTGAGAAGACTATCATGTTCAGAGTTGAGAGCAGTTGAGCTAGTTAGGCTATTACTGAAGGGTAAGGCATGGACCTGGTTTTCTAGGAGGATGGAGCCCAGGCTTTATGGTGAGCACCCACCTACCTGGATTGAGTTTCGAGAGGGGCTTATTGACGAGTTTATTACAGAGGGGGTGAAGACCTGTAACTTGATTAGGTTTGAGCAGTTAGAGTAGGAAGACAAATCTGTTGAGGAGTTTGTAGAGGAGTTTATTAGGTTGAGTAGATAAGCTGCTCATATTGTTTCTATAGAGGCTAATTTGATAAGTAGATTTCGGAGGGGTTTACATGCTGCATTACATAATGCATTATTGGCTACTGAGTTTACTTCTCTGACGACAGTGATTTACAAGGCTACACAGATGGAAGAGAAGTATAAGGCAGAGAGGGCTAAGAGGGACCAGAAGAGGAAAAGAGGTCCTGGATCTCAGATTATGAGGGGGGGAGAGCAGCTCCCAGCCTAGGCAGGCATTGCCAGTGCCTCGATTTGATCAGAGATCATCTACTAGTAGTCAGAGGAGGAGGATTCAGACTAGGGGACCGTCTGTGGTTTAGTCAACACCTGCCTATTCTCAAGGTTCTTTGAGACCAGCTGCACAGACACCCAACATTCCTAGTTATGGGAGTGTTGGCGACAGACTGGTGCTTGTTTAAGGTGTGGCTAACAGGGCCATTATGCTAACAGGTGTCCATTGAGGGTTGATCAGCATCCATCTATTATGGTTGCTCAGCTAGTAGTACAGGCGAGTCAAAACATGGGCAGAGAGGCTTCAGGCAGAGGCAGAGGTAGGGGAGGACAGGCTCCCAGTGGTAGTCAGGCTCCGGTTGGTAGGGGTCAGGGCAGAGTGTTTGCAATCAACACCCAGGAGGCCCAGAGATTAGACAATGTGGTCCCAGGTACTATTCTGATTCATAATGAGATTGCAGATGCCTTATTTGATTCAGGTGCTACTCACTCTTTTGTGTCTCCACACTTTTCACCTAAATTGAATAAGGAAAAGAGATTGTTAGATGTGCCTTTGATGATTGCTACTCCTATGGGTGATAGTATTGATGTGGATTATTATTATCCTGACTGTGTGATTGAGATTAATGATAACATCTTGCGTGCTGATTTGATTGAGTTGCCTATATTAGAGCTAGATGTTATTTTAGGTATGGTTTGGCTTACGAGGCATCGAGCGGTTATTGACTGTTATCGGAAGAGGGTTAGATTTCTGCCTGAGGGGCAGCCAGAGTTTGAGTTTCAGGGTCATATTCGGGAGTTCCGGGTTAATCTGGTTTCTGCTATCCAGGCTAAAAGGATGATTGGGAAAGGTTGTTCAACCTATTTGGCACATGTGGTAGATGTACAGAAGAATTCTGTATAGCTCGATCAGTTACCTGATAGTTCAGGAGTTTCCTTATGTGTTTCCTGAGGAGTTGCCAGGATTGCCCCCTAATAGGGAGATTGAGTTAAAGATTGAGGTGTATATAGGCACTGACCCTATATCTATTCCTCCATACAGAATGGCTCCAGCTGAATTGAAAGAATTGAAGGTGCAGTTACAGGAGCTATTGGATAGAGGGTTCATCAGATCGAGCAGTTCTCCTTAGGGTGCACCGGTACTATTTGTAAAGAAGAAAGATGGCTCATTGAGGATGTGTATAGACTATAGGCAACTGAATAAGGTGACAGTGAAGAACAAGTATCCATTGCCTCAAATAGATGACTTGTTTGATCAGCTGCAGGGTGCTAGCCTTTTTTCGAAGATTGATTTGAGGTCTGGGTATCACCAGTTGAAGATTAAGAAGGGTGATGTACCTAAGATTGCTTTCAGGACCCGATATGGGCATTATGAGTTCTTGGTATTGCCATTCGAGTTGACCAATGCACCGACTATGTTTATAGATTTGATGAATAGGGTGTTCAGGTCATTTTTGGATAAGTTTGTCATTGTATTCATTGATGACATACTTATCTATTCTAGGAGTGAGGAGGAGCATGTAGAGCACCTGAGGATAGTTTTGCAGACACTTCGAGAGCATCGGCTGTATGCTAAGCTATCTAAATGCCAATTCTGACTAACCGAAGTGTGTTTCCTCAGGCATGTGATATGCAAGGATGGTATTAGGGTGGATCCTCATAAGATTGAAGCGGTTGCTAATTGGCCTCAGCCTACCAGTCTTTCAGAGGTTCGTAGTTTTTTGGGTATGGCTGGGTATTACAGGAGATTTGTGAAGGATTTCTCCCGGATTGCAGCTCCATTGTCTAGATTGATGAGAAAACAGGAGCATTATGTATGGACTGATGAGTGTGATCGCAGCTTTCAGACTTTGAACTATTGCCTCACCAGTGCTCCAGTGTTGGCATTGCTAGTAAAGGGGGAGAAATTCACGGTGTATTGTGATGCATCATGGATTGGATTGGGGTGTATGCTAATGCAGATTGGTAGGGTAATTGCTTATGCTTCCCGTCAGTTAAAGAAGCATGAAGCAAATTATCCGACTCATGATTTAGAGATGGTGACAGTGATCTTTGCATTGAAGATTTGAAGACATTACTTGTATGGATCTAAATGTGAGATATATACTAATCATAAGAGTTTACAGTATATATTTCAGCAGAAGGATCTGAATCTTCTACTATCGCAGATGGGTGTAGCTACTTAAAGATTATGACTGTGAGATCCTTTACCACCTGGGTAAGGCCAATGTAGTGGCTGATGCACTGAGCAGGAAATCCATGGGCAGTTTAGCTTATATTGTGATTGGCACGAGGCCATTAATCCGATAGATGAGGGAGTTGGCAGATTTGGGAGTGGAGTTAGATTTGGGATCCCAGGATTAGAATCAGGCCCTGATAGCCCAATTTCGGGTGAAGTCACTGTTGCTTGGTGATATTAAAGTGTCTTAGGATAAGGATCCTTATCTACTGAAGCTTAAGGGAGAGGTACAGAATGGGAGGATGACAGAGTTTACAGTAGAGGATGGGGTACTGAAGTGTGGGAAGCGAATATTTATACCGGACTTTAATGAGCTATAGGATCGGATTATGAGAGAGGCTTACTATTTAGCATACAGTGTACATCCAGAGATTATCAAGATATACCATGATTTGAGAGATGTATATTGGTGTCCAGGGATGAAGAGAGATGTAGCTCAGTTTGTATCCAAATGCTTAGTCTGTCAGCAGGTTAAGTTTGAGCATCAGAAGCCATCAAGGTTGCTTCAGAAGATTGAGTTGCCAGAGTGGAAATGGGAGCAGGTTATTATAGATTTTGTAGTGGGTCTACTGAGGACTTCGAGGGGTTATGACTTTATATAGGTGACTGTAGACCATCTGACAAAATCTGCTCATTTTCTGGAGGTTAAGACTAGTTACACGACAGCTCAGTATGTATAATTGTATGTGGATAAGATTATGCGACTTCATGGAGTTCCTTTGATGATTATTTTAGACAGGGGTACGCAGTTCACTTCTCTGTTCTGGCAGAAGTTTCATGAGGCTATGGGGATCTAGTTACGGTTCAGTACTGCTTTTTATCCACAGACTGATGGGTAGTCGGAGAGGACAATCCAGACTTTGAAGGATATGCTTAGACTGTATGTTCTGGGTTTCAAAGGTAACTGAGATTATTATCTGTCATTAATTGAATTCTCCTAGAACAACAACTATCGCTCTTCTATTGGTATGGCTCCATTTGAAGCACTATATGGTAGGAAGTGTAGATCTCCAGTGTGTTGGGTGGAGCTAGGAGAGAAGCAGCTTGAGGGGCCAGAGTTGATCAGGGAGACTATGGAAAAGGTGCCTATGACCAGGGATCGGATGAGGACTGCCTTCAGTAGGCAGAAGAGTTATGCTAATTCGAAGAGGAAGGATGTACATTTTGCAGTTTGTAATTATGTCTTCCTTAAGGTCTCACCGATGAGGGGTATTACGAGATTTGGGAAGAGGGGAAAGTTATCACCAAGGTTTATAGGCCCGTTTGAGATTCTTGAGAGGATAGGTAATGTGGCCTATAGATTGGCTCTTCCACCTAGTATGAGCCACGTACATCCAGTTTTCTATATTTCGATGCTGTGAGAGTATATATATGATCCATCTCGCATATTGGAGGTTCAGGATGTGTATCTCAGTGATGACTTATCTTATGAGGAGCTTCCAGTAGAGATCATTGATCGACAGGTCAGACAGCTATGGAATAAGGAGATTCCGATGGTTAAAGTGCTCTGGAGGAATCAGTCCATGGAGGAGTGCACTTGGGAGAGTGAGCAGTAGATGAGGAGTAGATATCTATTCATGTTTCAGCAGTGAGATATGTATCTATTTAAATTCGAGGATAAATTTATTGATAGGGGGGTAAAATATAATACCCTAGAAAGTTATAACATGTATGCATGAATTAGTTCTCAGTATGTAGTTCAAAAGTCTTGAAATGATGGGAAATAATTTTAGAGACACAGATAGAAAGCGAATTAATTACTTTTCCGGAAAGCTGCGGTGTCGGGAACACTGCCGAGAAATTAGCAGTCTGGTCAACAGAAGAATTTCTAAAATTGACCTGGGGGTAAAAGATCACTATAAAGCATGCGTAATTTTGGTAAAAAGAAAGAAGTGAAAATCATTTAGGAACACTGAAAAAGTAACCAATGACAAAATCATAAATAAAAGGAAGTTTAAGGTGAATAGTGGAAATGGGTCTGTCAGAGTTACAGAATAACTCTGAAACCATTTTTATAAATAAGTATAAATTAAAAGAAGCTTATTGACTCCCCACATTGGAATTCAAATCCTGACAGAATTGTCAGAATAAATTACAGAAGAAGTTGGGGTCAAAGTGTAACTAATGGAAGTTCGGAGATTAAGTTGTAATTTGCCAAATTGATTTTAATATATATTCCACACTTAGAACAGAAACTATCATCTTCTTCCTTATTCTTCATGGTGGCCGAACCTCCCTCTCACATTTTCTCTTCCATTTCTTCTTCATTCTTCACCAAATCTCTTAAACAAATCATAGAAAAATTAAGCCTAAATCTAGTTCTATCTATCTTCATCATCAATTTGTAAGAAAACACAAAGAAAACCAAGGATTTAGAAGCTTCACCATTTCGGGTTCTTCATCACTATTAGGTAACCAACTGTTTTGTTTAATTTTATTGTTTATTTAGATGATTTAGGAGTTGAATTGATGGGTTTTAAGGTTAATTGCATCAATTGATGCAAATTGATAGGAATTCCTAATTTGCTAAGCCTAATGGAAGTTGTTTAAGTTAGCTATTTGAATTAGTGTTAGTTAGTGTTACTTGATGTTAGAATATATCAATTGGAGGTTAATAGGTAACTAATTGATGATTGGTTTAGTGTAGAACTCAAGTTTTGGCAAGGTTGCCTTATTTGGCTCCATTGGTAATTGATGGGGAAAATCAAATTTTCAAAACTATTTGGAAGCTTAGGTGAGTCTTATATGCATCTTTAACATGTCTATATCATTGAAATTGAGATTGGAAACCATATATGAAAGTGCATGTTTGGCCGAACCACCCTACACTATTCACCTTTGTATTTTTGCTTTGTCTTCTTCATAATTCCTTAGCCATTTGATCCAATTTAATGTTGTTTAATCTTGCTTTTTTTTGAATGCCTATTGAATAATTGCAAATGTGGTTTGTTGTTGATTGAATTGGACAGGTCAATTTTGCACCCTAACCTAACCTATTGGCTTGCCATTGTATACCCACCACATGTTTGTGAAAATGCCTAGTTCATTTGGTCTTTGGCCTATTGTTTGCATTCCATAGGCCTACCATTTGAATGCCATTGTCGCCAGCGACATTGGCATGCCAATTGGCCTACCGTTTCCCTTTGCCGAGCCAACCTTTGTTCCATATCCTTATTGATTACCAAACCACTTGTTGTTGTTCATATGCCATTTATTGCTATGCCACTGATTATATTGATAATTGATTTACTGATATTGAGATCATTGATATGAAGGATGCCGTTATTGCATAATGGTATCCATTGATATATGATTTCCTTATATTGATCCTTATGTGGCTTGACAGAGCTACCGATCCGACAATATAGTGGGGAAATACTGTCGGCAATGTGCACATTATATTATTGGTGCCCTAGCTAGGAGGGGTTATGGTCCTGGCCATAAGACCTGATCAGTCTTATACTCACTGATATGTATATGCTATTGGAGACTATATGTTCACATATGGTCCATACTGATTACTGGAGATTGTATGATTTCATACAGTCCATCCCTTTATATGTCTTTCCATATGATACCGAGCTTATACTTTGTTCTTTGGCTATACTGTGACCTATTACTGATTTTGTATACTATTATCTGACCTACTGGTATCATTGATCCTTTATTACCTACTATTTATTTGATGATGCATATAGATTCACTGAGTATATTATATACTTACCTTTTCTCTGTTTAACCATTGCAGGAGAGGAGTAGAGTGCAGAATCCTGTCGTCTATCATCTGGAGATTTCTACTAGCGGTTCTGATGTATATATATTCTGATTCTGTATTATTATTTTGATGTTCATAATCTAGTTGCTCCATGAGGTATGTATGGGATGGCTAGGAAATGAAATGTATATATGTTATGATGATATTATGAGTTATATGATGATTATATGATATGATGTATTGATCATTACAGCCAATTGTAGTAAATGACAGAATGAATTACAGAATAACAGAATGGATGGTAACTAATTAAAATGGATAATATATTGTGGTTTATAGATTGTGCATGTGATACTGGGTTCTATGAGTTCCGGTTGCCATTAGCATCTCCCGTGCCCTAGGACCGTTGTGATCCAGAAACGGATCGTGACACCTTCCACCGTTTTAGACTTTATAACCATATCATCCATATAAACCTCTACTTCTTTATGGGTCAAGTCATGGAAGATGGTGGTTTCATCCTTTGATAGGTAGCCTTTGCATTCTTTAAACCAAACGATATGACCCTATAGCAGTACGTGCCCCATTTTGTGATAAATGTTGTGTCATGACCTATTTTTGAGTCGTGATGGTCCTAGGACACAGGTAGATCTAAGGTCACCGGAAACCCATAGAACCCCTTAACAATCTAGTTATCAATCATACATTCTTAACTCATTCGTTAATATTGAAATTCCATTTATTACTTGTAAATTTTTTAGAAATTTTGCTAGAGTTTCCTTTGTAATTTTAACCTTATTCCCGACCCAAAACCAGGTCTTTCAAAAATTACACAGCCTGTACTGAAATTATTTTTTCACTCCCAATAATTTACCTTCCTTATACCCTCAACTTCACAGTTTCACAGACATACATAACACTTTTAAATCTCTTTAAAAACATATGAATTTCATTTTAGCATTTTCAATATCATTGTCTCTATCACTTCACTATCATTATCATTATGCATTACACATTACAGTCATTCATTATTATACTTTAATAGAAAATCACCTTACATTGTAACGTCACTTAAATGTCAATTCCTTCACTGTTCATATATCACTAAAGTACATAATTATCTAATTATACACAGTACCATGGAGCTCTAAGAGTTGACACTTATAATATTTAGAGAATAAATTTCTACCTCGATGTACTTGACATCCCAAGTAGGAAAAGAAATTGACTTGGAATCAGCTTCCTCTATCTCATCCCTGTAAAAATTATAAATCACTATTTGGTAAGTACAAAATACTCAATGAGCATGTATACATCATTAAATAGGCGATATAAGCATATGATAACAAATGATAACAATGGTAGTCAAGTATCAATAATTAAAATGAATGGGTACCAATATATCCATTTTTACATGTCAAGGTTAATTAATTTGCACACCAAATATTTTTAGAAGTTTGAAATAGATAACAATCAAATCGATGATAAACAATAATTGATGAAAGATTAGCTATCAATGGCAAGCAATAAGATATAAGCTTGGAATCAATGAACAGGTAAACAATACTCGTATCATGTAGATAAGACAAATAAAGGGCCATGAACACGTATAATCTCATGTCAATCTTATATTATGTACAAAAGGCTGATCAGGTCCTATGACTAGGACAGTTAACCCTTCCCAGCTAGGATTCTATGTAAATCAATGTGCACATTGCCGACGGTATATACCCACTATCCTGTCGGAGAGGCAGCTCTGTCAAATCCACATGTAAATAGGCCAATGGAAATCAATAACAATATCAAGTATTCATTAGGAACATTACGATACATGGGGCTTACTTGTCAATCAATGTCAATACATTTCATTAACCATGTAACGGTTTCTTTTCTTGATACAAAGGTAGCAATTAACAATAAATATCATGGA